>JAVQJG010042589.1:0-39940 GCA_036024015.1 Craterocephalus amniculus | reverse complement strand
CGAGTCAGCATCTGATTTCCCTTGTTCTGAAGGGCTGGATTCATACGCCCTACCCCTTGTTATGTCCACTACCCCTACATGCTTTGGAGTATTGGGACATCACTACCCTTCACGGGAACACGCAAAATGTAGGGGTAGGGCTAAAAAGTAGGGCTAGGGGGTGTATTAGGACAGGGCCTTAGTCTCTCCTAACAGCATTAAGAGCAACAATCTCAACATCCCTAAGGCTAAGCTGCTATGATAATGTGCTGAACCAAAGAAAACACAAGTAGAAATCCCTCCAGGCTGCACTGGAATGTCTTGGAGAGAGCCGTTTAGTGAACTGTGAATATCTGTTTGACCTCATTAGCACCGCGGGCAAGGGCTTTGCCGTCCATGTGCCGAGTCTGTAATCTCCCCACGACTGCATATACATGAGAGGGAAGCTTGTTTGCCGTCTGAATTAGGAGAGGGAGCAAAAGAAAAGGAGGGATAAAGCAGTTTATTTGCCAAGATGAGCTTACACCGTTGCCATGTTGATTCACCACAGTTGTAAGATAAAAGGATAGAGATGTTAGAGCATAACAGAGGTACATAACAGCGTCCTGGACTTGCTGCAAACATTTGAAAATGTGCATATGATTATATAACTGCAAATGCATTCATTACAACTTCTTCCATCATATAAAATCGATGCAAGACGTAAAGACTTATTTTCAGCCCACAGCTGCATGGAGAAACGTTAACTCTCCATTTTCAAAACTGTGTAAAACCGTTTCCTCACATTCAACCAACCTAAACCTTAACTGAGAAAACATTCAAAGGGTTGCTGTCAGCTATATGGGTATGCTCTGAAGGCCTGCAATGCAACAACCTGTATAACATATGTAAGGAAAAAACATTATAAAATTTCATGCCTATTAACATTAAGCAGTTTAAAAGGCGAGTAGTTTAAAGTGACAAAGGGTCATTAACAATGTGCGTTCATCCAGGCCAAACATTAATGGCTGTGAAGGACCTGGCAGCACATCAACAGTCCTTTATAACGCTGTGGTGTCCGAGCTGAATGGGGAGTTGTTCAGTACCAGAGTCAGGCCGAGCTGATAGAGGAAAATCCCCATCATTTGACAGTCTGGTGTGTGAAGCACAACCCAGAAAATTTAGTATAAAAAGTAAGGAAAATGGTGTTTGGTGGATTATTTTTGATGCAACAATGCTTCTTGGTAATCAGACCTGCTCTGTTTGAAAGTCTGATTATTTCCTTTTAAATGGAGCCGTGTTTTAAGACTCTGGGAACCCAGAATCTGATAATCAAGTGCCTGATATAGCTGTAGTTTGTTGGACTGGAAGGTCAAAAGTTCTGCTGTACCCTTACCTAGCAGGCAGGGTATGAGTCAGATAGTGGAAGATGCATCAGCTATGAAATTGTTTAATGTCTAAGAATGGGGAAAACGGTGTCACAGAAACCACGGACAAGATTGGTGGACCTCCAACTGTCTTCTTTCTTGTACTCTAGCTTCAAATAAAAAAGTATTTCAAGCATGTTTAGATCCTCCAGATTAACAAGATCGAGATCCAAACAAAAGGGTCCTAAAAAACAGAATGGGCAGGATTGGATATTCTGCCACCCTTTCCCGTTTTTCCCTGCAGAAACGAAAAAATAAATGCATCCTGTACCATCTGATCCCAGACAGGACCCCTTGGTGGAAATGTGGCTTCAGTTTAAAATTGATGTGAAGAAGGCTAGGCTGATTGTTGCAACATAGTGTGACACCGTTAGGTAGAGGCAGTGTGATGGTTTGGTATCCATCATTGGAGGAACTTTCCATGCTGAGAGGTGGTGAGATGAGATTCTCCAACTTATCTGGGACCCAACTCGACCCTCCAAGATGACAACACAACCACAGAGCAGGGTATACCAGACTGCCTTCAGAGTCTGGGAGTGGAGGGGATGAAGTGACCTGCCAGTAGTCCTGACATCAACTCCGATGAACACTTGTTGGATCATCTTGGGCTGCTGGTGGCTCCAGAGTGACCAACACAACCACACTGGCTGACTAGTGACAGGTTGAAGAATGGGATGTCATTACCCAGCAGTGTGTGATCAGATCAAGCTGGTGACCAGCATGAGGAGGGGGTCTAGCCAGACTATTGCGGCTGTGTATGATAGAGAGGCGCTGTTTAAGTTTAACTTTACTTCCAAGAGAAGATTTACCTGTGGGCTGCAGCCTGTGGTAGCTTGTTAATACAGGGGATGTTATTTTAAAAACCAAAGCTAAAACTTTAGTTAAAACATGCAACCTGAGGCTGTTTTCTCATTATTTTGGTCAAGGTTCTCCCTGGGACTCAGCTCTGGCCAATCAAGATTGTATTAGGTCCTTGATTTATCCAATGGGATCAAGTGTCCACCTGTCAATCAAAATCCCTCCACTAGTGTCCAAATGTGACGGCACTACACCAATGCGTGAGACAAACCTGGATAGAAAATAGCAGCATTGTGGGAAATTAAAGAAAGTTTGGCCTTTTTTAAAAACTATTTAAAAAAAATAAACTTTCACAAGGAGTTCACTTGGAGAAAAAAGCTAGATTAATGAGCCTTGCCCAGACCAAGCCAATATAAACAGCAGGTAGGGGTGTCCCGGTTAAGGAATTTCCTCTGCGGTGTTGCATGTTGTCTCAACCGCAATAAAAAAGAAAAAAAAAAGAAAAAAAAAAAAAGGAGAGCTGGATCTATTCATTAACATTACACAATCCTGATTTTACTTAAGGCAAAAATCAAAGCGGATTTTATTAAAGACACATGCGCTTGTGGAGTTGTTGGCTGAAGAACTCGAATCATGCGTTTTCACACTGAAGCCACGGATGATTTCAGATTGTCATAGAGTTTAAGAAAACCACTCCAGGTCGAGTCCCTGTAGCTCATCCCATCCGTCCCTGTGCTCTGCTCTGTGTGAGTTAAAAGCAAACTACCCTGATGTGCATCCACACATCTGCTGTAGCTTTGCTCTTAATTGTACAAACAATATTTTCTATTGTGGCTGACAAAGCATGCTCTCACTTGGGTACAAGGTTTTTCCTGCAGCATTTCATCACAGATACGGAAAAACACAGCAGGACTCTGCTCTGCATGGGGTTAGGGTGTTGCAGCGACCAGATGATGACACAGGAAGAGAGAGGCAGAGAGGGAAAGTGAGGGAGAGGGAGATTAGGAGGAAAAATTTGGTGGCGAGATAGAAAGGAAGCTTAGCAGTGCAGACCTCATTTGCCACGCCAAATTAGAATAACAATAGCTGCTTTCATGTTGGAATAATAGAGACCCAATACACATCATAATGGACAAAAAGGCGAAATGGACAGAATAAACGCAAACGGTCCACAAGAACAGAGGGAGACTCACGCATTGGTCAGTGGATTAAAGGAGCAGCTAATGGAGGCATCGGTCAGGTCCACTGGAGAGCGGCCAGAGGCTACTGGACAGTTTAATGAGCAAGAAGCTACAAGGGTGCAGCATTAAATTCCAACACAGCCGACTTTCATTTTCAGATGCTGAGGTACTGGCCAGCCAGAGCTGAGAGAGCCCTATATCTGAGTAAATGGACTCCTCTTTATTTCTCTATTTTTTCATTGTCTTGCAGGTCTCTTTATATTTATTTTCACACAATTTATTGGTGTACTGTCCGCAGTGAAACCAGAAAACTCCTTATTTGTTTTTCAGTGTGATTATTGTTGCCAGAAATTGAGTAACAAGTGTGTGCAGGAGCTGATCTGCTGCGGGGATAATATAAAACACACCGACAGTTGTTTGTGAACAGATTTGCATTTGAATGAGATGATTGGGATAGGTTTATTTAAAAAGCCAAAAAACTGTGCAACAGAGTACACAAAAGGCTAAATATTTTACCCTCTTCATCATCAGAGTCCTCTGTACAGAGGGGATCATGCAGTACACATAATCTTTCCACACATTGGGAAGAACCAATCCAAACACGAAGCAAACCAAAATCACAGTTTATTGTAAAATATAATTATCCTTCTATCATATACAATGTTGGACATCTGAACCCTCTTGGTGTCTCTAAGGTGAATGTGGGGGCTCTCTGGATTCTCCTAACTCTGACCATTGACAGAGGTGCCCATCATCATTATTAGCCAATGGCTTCCTGAGATATTTACCTGTACCACACCTCTATTAAAACATCTGGAAACCTGCTCAGCTTCACTTTCTTAGTTTCTACTCTAACACACATTATTATTCCTTACTTATTATTCACTCCTTCCTTACTGAATAGACTACTGTCCTCTGGTTTGTATTGAATGTAATGTGGAGATAACATTACATTTTCTACTGTGTTCCAGGTGAATTTACTCCTCCATCCTGGGGCCACTGCTCTTCAACATCGACATGCTCCCGCTTGCTGAAATCATAAAATACAGAAAAATATGTTGCATGTTGCCACAGCGATGCTGATGAGACACAGATTTATATAACCATCACACCAGGAGACTATAGTCTGATCCAATCACTCATCAGATCACATTAGAGACTGGATGTGTCACAACTTTCTTCAGTTAAAGTGGACATATCATGCTTTTAAATCCTTCCTTTTCACATGTAAATAATTCATTTATGGTTTATATAAAGTAGAACTGCAATCCTTTGGTCTGAAATCGTCGTTAGTATAGCTCCACAGACCCCTCCTTAACCCCTGTTCTGAGGTGTTCCTTTACATTCTATGAGAGCAACTCGTTTTGGTGTGTCTCTTTAAATCAGAACGAGGCATTTCATGTCCCGCCCCCTTCCAGGTCAAACAGTGTTTTACTCGGTTCGACTCCACGCCCTTCTGCCATTATTGTAGCTTTCTAGCAGCAATATAATTATCTACCAGCATAGAACATTTTTAAAAAAATGTCAACAACGGGAAACTGAACTTGATGGCAGAGCTATACACCACTAAAGGTAGCAGCAGCAAAAGAGTTTTTTGCGTGTTGCTAAGAAGAGGATAAAGACATTAGAAGATGTTTCTGACATGATGGCAGGGTCAGCTATACGCCGGTATCACAGCCGAAACCAAGCTTGTGTACGTCATCGTAGGCATGCTTAGGGAGGGAGCTGGGATTCGAAGAGGTTGGTCATGCACATGCGCTTTATTCAAAAACTCACTAACAGTCTCTGCTTTCTGAACAGCCAAAAACATCTTCTATAACACTTTTAAGACAGTTGTGAAGTCAGCCTGTAATCACTGAAAAAACATATCAAGGACTAATGGACTACTTTCTCCACAGGATTTAGAAAAACATGTCCATCATTTATCTTTAGGAGTGTAGACTTCTGTAAGGCAGTCCTCACAGGTCTCCCAGAAAGTCCATCAGACAGCTGCAGTTAGTCCAGAATGCTGCTGTTCAAGTCCTCACTAAGACCAGGAAAGTGGATCATATAACACCAGTCTTCAGATCTTTACACTGGCTTCCTGTTTGTCAAAGAATCAAATTCAAACTCCTGCTGTTAGTTTACAAAACTCTGAATGGTTTAGGACCAAAATATATTCAGGAACTTCCGGTTCGTTATGAACCAACCAGATCCCTCAGGTCATCATGTTCAGGTCTACTTTCAGTTCCCAGAGTCAGAACTAAACAAGGAGAGGCAGCGTTCAGTTTTCATGCTCCTCATATGTGGAACAAACTCCCAGAAAGCTGCAGGTTCTTGTGAAGAAGAACAAATCAAATAAGCCAAATTGGATCATAGTAAAACGATGGGATTGTGGGACGAATGCTAAAATCATCATAGCAAAACATGGAGAAAGGAAGCAGTCGAGAACAGGAGGAGGACACAATCACCTGGAAAGATCCAGAGACCATGGGCAGCAGGGGAACGTACCTTCAAATAACAGGTAATAGAACAACACATCACCGCGGTCAGATGCATCCTAAAAAGAAGACTGCTGACGCTAGTCCAGGTAAAAACAAAAATACTACTACCTAAAGCTTAAAGAAAAAATAATGAAATGCATTTCAAGGAGTTAATAAATCCAAGCATCTCAGACAGGTTTCCATCCATCCATCTTTATAAGGCAAAGATAGAAAAGCTATGATCTCATTTCTGCTTCGAACATTAGCAGACAGAATAATAGTCCCTACTAAAAAATACAGTATTGTGCATGTTTTTAGGCTATGAATTGGGGAAATAAAACCTAATGGGTGCAATGACACTTCAATGCACTTCCATCAAGAAAGTGAAAATGGTAATATGTAGGAGATGACCGTTAAATGTTTGTTTTTTTTTTCATTCTTTTCATCTCATTAAAGCCTGTTTCCCTCACCGCCATACTTTCACACAGAGAGAACAAAAGGCACCATGGCAGGAAGGAGTCAGAGAGAAGGGATATTAATCAGGCTGGAGATGAAACACCAGGGCAGGAGTGAAGGGAGGGAAGCACCAAGGCGCTTTGGCTAATTGTTGGAGGATATTTAACAACTTAAAGTATGTTGCATTTGAGCAGGAGGGATAGAGGCCACAAACTCCCCTGACCTCAGTCTAATTACTGCATAGATTGTGTTGAATACCTGCAGCTCTGTTTAAGAGAAGAGGACCAAGGGATGCCAGACGGCTGCCTAATACCCTTTGGGCCTCCCTGTGGTTCAAAAAGCAGCACAGCAGTGCTCTGCTGCCGTGGGGCAATGAGAAACAGTGAGGGAGGGGGGGATACCTGTGAGAGAAAACAGTATCTGTCTCCTCTAAATTCTCAAGTCTCCCCATCATTCTCTAGGCACCATTCCCCCGGCATAGAAAGCTATGATATGATGTGTTAATATTCATAAAGATAATGACGGAAGTGGTCGTGCAGCTATGACAAGGATCATCAAAGACAATGTGGCGGTTAAAGAAAGAGAGCAGCAATAGTTGAACAGCATGTTTTCATTTTAATGTACTTTCCAATGCTTGTCTGCACCCCACTGTAACGTTTCTCATGCTTTCTAAAGCACCTTGAATAGTGACAAACAAAGTTGCCTTGCCTGGTGCAGGGACACAAAACATCAGTTTAAAATTTCACCTGTTCGTCTAAAATCTCAATAAAAAAGCTTCATTAACTCCCAAGAGAAATTATTATGGTATGTAACTGGTAAATACACTAACTGGTCACCATCAGGTTCACCCATTAAACTGCTAGTCAGCCAATCGCATGGCAGCAATCCAATTAATTTTGTGGTATAGAAATAGTGAAGATGTTGTTGAAGGTCAAACTGAAGAAGAAAGAGGATTTAAGACACTTTTCAAACATGGATATTGGTTTGACATCCTGAGATTCTTAGAACCGACCCTAAAGGTCCATTTATGTTTCATGTTTACGATGGATACGGAGCCTTTCACTCATGTATGTGCTTGATTTGGTCTAACCCCAGAAAGGAATTAAGAAGGCAATTCTATTTGTATAACACATTTTCAGTTTCAAGACGATTCAAAGTGTTTTACATAAAACATTAAAAGCATTAAAAAGCATAAAAAGCAATTATTTAAACACACTAACACAAAAATGTATATAACCAAGTTAATGTCGCCATGTTTCCTGTTGTCACCAGTCCACCCCAAACTCTGCACTGCCCTCTGGTGGATGCACCGGCTAACAACCATGCCTACAGATGAGGCAGTGACGTTTGAAACGGACATGCCAATTCACGTACGTATATGGTGGGTCAATGAACATTCACACCATCACTTCTGATTCTAATCCTGGTTCATTTGCTGAGAAAGTTTGGATAGGGTGGGGAGGTGTGAATGTGCTAACAAACTCAGATGTGGACCAGAGAAGCTAGCTCTGCTCAACGGGGTTACAATGCATGACACTGCGGCTGCAAGGCAGGGCATGTGAGTAAAGAACCACCAGAAGGAATAGCGTATAGTCAGATTTGGAAGAACAGGCTATAAGTTCTGATGGAAATATGATCAACCTAAGACCTCTAAGATTAAATGCAGCTTCATGTTTTGTTCTTGTGTGGTAGAAACGGTTTTCCTGCATCAAACAATCAATGAGTGTATTTTCCTGTTCGTTCGTCTCATTCAGTACTTCCTCTTGTAGAACCGCCTCGGATGAGGATGGGAATATGTTGTCTAGAAGGTTCAGTTTGGTTCGTTTGACTGAGTGCAGAGTGAAAGCAAACAGGCCAGAATGCAGACTAAACCGAATCATCAATCATGCTGGTGGACTATTAGGTGTGAATGCATATCTAAAATAAAATAAGTTTTTATGTTTTACCCATTTTGAATTAATGCACATTGGGCAAATAACACAAACTTCCAATTATTATTAGCTTTTTAAAGGCTAACAGGAACTTCCAGCTCTTATACATCATAAAGCCAGATATCTAACCAGATGAAAGCAACAAGTCTCACATCCACATTTATTTTTTTACTGGCTTTTATAAAAGTTCACGGAAATTTTGATTTAGTAGGAAACAGAAATCAGTTGACAGGTTTTATCAAATAACCAAAGCCCCTCAAATAAATTTGGTTTAGTTCACTTAAATTCCAGGCAGAAAATAAAAATGCACCGTCATCATTTGCTTTGCTGATCAATGAAGTGAAGTAGAGAAATAACATCTCTCTCTTTGCTGATGTCTAGGAGAGATGTAGTCGTAGATCTAAAATAACCAGCAAAAATTTAGAAAAGCACTTGAGTTTAAATATGACCTCACTGTACTTCCTGGATTTGTAGGTCAAGAATCGTCATAGCGACGTGCGATCGAATCATGTTTAACCTCCACACTGTCATTATTGATGACTCAGAGAGCGGTGACAGGGGTTGCAGCCGAGAACGTCACTTAAAATTGTGACGCAACACTTTCACATGCAAACTGAGTAGAAAAGGTCCTCCTGCTGTTCAAGATTAGTCATCCAAATGCTTGTCGAGGTCAAAGCGCTCCATTCCTAAAAATGGAGCTGAAATAACAAAGCAATGGGATCTGGATGTAAGCAGCCGGGGCTGACGCAGTTCTGAGTTCAGAGCTGCACTTAATCACTTCTTACAACCATAACAGACGGTAACAAGTCGTTAAAAGTCCTAAAAACCACTGATAACTCTTCTTTCAACTTTAATTTAGGCCCCGTTTGGTTAAATTAATTGCTTTTAATTCAAACCAGTGGTAGCTAAACCTATGTAAGTGTAGAAACAGAAACATAAAGAGCTGCTGAAGGAGGTAGGAAAACAAACAACTGCACTGTGGTGTCAATCGTACTAAGCCGGAGCGCTGTGAATAGCTGCACACCAATCCCTCTCCTCCTTTCTGCTGCCTCTACGGAGCATCAGGTGCATCTCTCATGGCCAGCCTGTCTTACCGCTTCCTTTGGCTGACAATGAAAAGGAGAGGCCTGAATAATGCCGGCGAGCACCGGGACAGACAGAAAGAGCTCTTCATTTCACGAACCTTTTCAAACATGCCTCTCTCTCCGTTCCCAGTGGAGAACGGGAAGAGACGAGTGTGTGAATGGAGACGAAGGAAAGAGGGAAGAAAAGCACGAGGGAGACAGTGTTGCATTTGAAAAAAAAACCCAAGAGTGATGATGTGAGCTGATTAAAGCAGCTGGAGTCAACCTCACTTCAGGCGAAATTGCTAGAGGAAGCTAAAGGAAAGCTAAAGGCTAGCAGGAGGCTCGATGTGAATCCCAAAAACAGTCAGAAGCATCTTCAGAGAAGATCCCGTATGCTTGGAGCGAGACGGCCGAGTAAGACGGATGTGACCAGTGCATAGACTTGTTATTGCACAGACTGTAACAAAGCAGAGACAGTTATCGAATCAACATGCTAATGATGCGTCGGATCATTCCTCACACAATCTATACCGCTGGTCAGGAAATCAATGTCTTGTTTACGTTGCCATTGCAGTTTCTTTTAACCCGACTGAAACTGCTGCTCTGTCAGTTCTGGGCTGCGATTCTTGCAAAAAGCACAGCGAACATACTTGTTAAAAATCAATGAGGTAGAGATCAGGTTTGGTTTTATCTCAAACCGTATGGCTTCCTCTGCTTTTATTTACAGTACAGGGCCTGAAATTCACTCTTCCAAACATTCGCTTTGTGTAATTCTTCTTTAGATACCATATTGTTCATCATAACTTAATACAGCAACAGAATTTGTCACTATAGCTGTCCACCCTTACACCCCAGATACCCCCACCAGCAATGAGAGCAGCGCAACCAGCTACTGTATGAACAAAACAGCCTTTGAACACACCCGAGTCAACGTTCAGCTACCAGACAGGATGTCAAATCTGCAAGTGTAGAGACATTTATATATAACATTTATACCGTTGGCGGAACTAATCATAAATAAATGAACAACCAGCATTACGTTGGTCATTATTATCAGTTGATCCATGTTATTTTAGGGGGAGATTATTGTCTTTTATATTTCTAAAGACTACAAAGGGAATCAAGTATAAAGTGGGTACATGTCCCATTTACACAAAATCTCACATTTTTAAAACATGTTCAGCCATTGTCACATTCCAAACTTCCATGAATAGCAAAATGTATTTTTAATCTGTTTACAGACTGAAATGTATGCATGTATGTATGTATTTTATTATTTTTACTCTTGTTATTATTCATGTTCAGGGTCTTGATCAACTGTGGTTGTTGTAAGGCGCTTTATAAATAAAACTGGATGGATTGATTGATCTGTCTGATACATCCTTTTTTCTCCTCTATCATTTGTATGTTCATCTCCAAGATAACATCTCTACAGTTGTTGTTATTCATGTTATTATGCTTCTCTCAACTCATCGTCGTACAGGTGCTCATGATGATTGTCTGCATTGTTTCACACATAGGTCGCTAAGTTTCTGTACAGGTGCAGCTGCTTTTTACATTTCGAGTGGAGAGTCAATGCATTTGCCTTTTCTATTTTCATCTCCCATTTCTTCTTCTTCTCTCTACTTCCCTTTTTTACCTTTATGTTCATCATTAAATATGGTTTAGCAATTTCATAAAAGAGCTATATTCAATTTTAACGGGGAGCCTTATATCCTCCATTAACATCACCTTGGCAAAGCAAACTGGTCCAGCACTGGAAGGTAGCAGTGACAAGAGAGACTTAAACTAATCGAGACAGCTGGATCTAGGGTTGGTTGTAGACTTGAGTGGAGGTCTGAACAACCTTTTATCCACACTATACATTACCCCAGCCACCATCTCCATCATCTTAGAGGCTTGTTTTCTCTGTGGTCTGGTTATCAAACATACTCTAGCCTCTTATTCGTCCCTCCTATCCTCTCAACTTAACTTTATTTACTCATAAAGCTGTTTAACACATCAGTAAGCAAAGCTCTGAACACAGCATAGAAATAAAATAAAGAGCAAAGTAAAATCTGAAATAGTACAGAACAGCAGTAAAACCATGAAACTATAAAATACTTAAAAACCCTGGAAACCATAAAAACAAGAGTCTCATGCTGGATCAAAGGCTGTGTCTTAAAAGGCGGGGGTCTTCAAGGCGGGTATTAAATTAACTGAAACATGGACAGTGATGGGTCTTCTCCGACCTGTAACCTAAACCTCTGCCTAGTGGTACCTCCAGAAGGAGCTGATCAGCTGGTCTGAGGCGAATATGGGGAAAGCAGGTCAGAGAGGTACAGCAGGGCCAGACCATTTAGGATGCAAAAACAAACAAGAATTAAACTCTAAAATGCAGCAGCATAATGTGGTCCCTCTTCCCTGCTCCGACCAGAAGACGAACAGCGGTGTCCCGGATGAGCTGGAGATGCGAGGGTAACGACAGGTTGACTCCAACATACTGAGTGTAACAGGAATCCACCGGTGAACTGGTGAAGCCATGGATTACTGTCTCAAATTGCTTAAAAACAAGTATGCCTTTGTAAGTTAACAACGGTAAATAAGCTGGACTTTACCACCGCTTTGATCTGGCCATCTATTTTAAAATCACTGTCCATCTTAAAACCCAAGTTAGTGATGTTTGGCTTTACAAAGCTAGACAAAGGACCTAGATCAATTGTCTTCCTTTACTGCTGATGTATCGCTGCAGTTTCCCAGTCTGAGATTACCGAAGTACAACTGGTTTGGAGAGGCAAACCACTATAAACAAACCACTGTATGGGAAACAAATGACATAAGGCGACTAAAGAAGGTTAGAAATAATCCGAATAGTTTGTCAAATCTATCTGGGAGGGTTTAACGTAGCTCAACAGTCCCCTATCTATCTGTGAACATAGTTTTTAGACTTTCTCTAAGCTTCCACAATAGGCATTATAAAGTCACCCCTACAACTCTGATTGGCCAGTTATTATAAAGCCAAAGGGGGGGAAAACATAAAACCGGCACAAACACAAACACACATGTAGAGCATAAAAAGATAAAAGCTATATCAGGAGAGATGAGCAGGAAAGGACAGACCAACCTCTAAACATCTCAGGGAAGCTTTAGTCGGTTCGTATCGATTGTTTCCTTCTTGGTGAATCAGCAGCAGCAAGTGTGGGCCGTGGAGTTTGCTTAATATTCCCTTCAGCCTGTGAGCGGGCCGGCCAATTTCACCTTCCCCAATACCTCCGCTCCGAAACAGCCCGTTGATACAACATTTATATTCATACCACAAGCAATTTGGGGCTGTTGAAGGATGGACTTTCCCAATGTGGAATAAAAAAAAAAGGTACAATATCTCTACAAATGGTATGGTAACCAAGGGGGGGGCATCTATCAGACTTTTGCAGGTTGCACATCAGCAATCCACAACCTCGGCGTGATTCATCACAGCTTCACAACCAAACATTTTCCTTTGGTTCGTCATGTGCCTGCAGGGATGCTGCCTATGCACTGTCCCAGTTTCTGAATTTGAGTGCTTTTGATAAAGAGGAGGCCCAAAGGAGGCTGAAAATAAGCCTACGGAAAAGCAAATCTTGACTCATGTTGACAGCAGTGATTTGTTACTAGGATAAGCAGCACAAAGACATCTTTGGAATAAAAGACTTGTCACTAAGGTCTGGCAACAAAACATCGTCAGAGGAGCCTTCTGTTAAACAAATGTGGAAATAATGTATGTTATATGTGCACTCACAGCCTCATAAACATCAGCTTATAGGATTCAAAATTCTGCTCTCTGAGTTTTGGTTCACTTGTTTTATTTTCCAATAGGTTGATTCTCTGGTTTCCTGATTACTACTATTTTGTTTTTCATCCCCTAGTTTAACTTCCTGTTTCTATGCTTCCTGTTAGTTGTCCTCAGTATATAAACCTTTTCTTTTCTTCTTTTCTTCGATTGTTTTCAATCCATGTACCAGTTGTTGGGTGGTGTTTAGCCTGCTAGCCCCAGCTCAAACCCCAACCAGGGGCCATTGTTGCATGTTTTTCCCACCTCATTAAAGACCCTAAAGAGCCATAAAAATCCTTTTTTTTAAAAAACAGTATTGCATTTACCTGAAGTTGAAACTGTCTTTCTGGCAACCAGCAGTAAAAAAGCTGTCAGAAAACCATCAAACACAGATCTCACACCAACTCTCAACTAGACTTAGATTTATCAAAAATGAATAAAAAAATTACTTTGAATTGATAACCTACGGTCAGACCCAGTCTGCTTTCATGTTTGCTCATAATCACATCCAGTTACAGTTACCGGGGTAACCAAGCCACTAAGACACCTATCTTGTATTAACATGTGCAGAACCACACCTGAGCGACACACACACAAGTTTACAGCTTTCTGATTGCTCAGTCCATGGAACATTTCAACTTGCCACAACAGATGGCTGAAACTGACAAGCAGGAGAAGAAGCCACTAACGTGCGTGTGTGTGTGTGTGTGTGTGTGTGTGTCTTATCATTACCTGTCCCCAGAGGTGAGCTTGCAAGTCAGGCAGTGTAACAGAGGCAACAACAGGATCTCTCCACCAAACCTCTGTCAAGCATGATTGGACAGGATGTGGTAAGTGGTGCAAAGTCTCCAGGGACGCACACACACACACACACACACACACACACACACACACACACACACACACACACACACCAGCATGCAGTTCATAAACAGACGCAGTGCATGGGACTGTATGTGTCTCACGACTAGCTGGTGCAGCTTTACACTGTCAGTGGGACCCTGACAAGAAGACAGATGAGTCTGACGGCACCGAGAATCCTTACTAGACTCCGGAGTGTGTTTGTGTGACTCAACAGGGATCGCCCCGTCACAACAGAGAAGTGACCAGTCCCAACCCATCATCACTCACATCAGTCATCACATTACTCGGACACACTTCATTAAGCTGCTACTGTCATAACACTTGTTTTCCCTTTCGCTGCACTCAGCAGCTCGCTCTTCTTATGGAGAGTCTCCTTGTTCTGGTTTTCCTGCTTGAGATTCCAGTTTTCCAGATACATTTATAGTAAAGTGAGCTGCAGAAACTTCTGCATCACCTGATACTAATTTGATTCTGTTTTATTCTGCTGGAATAAAATGAGAAAAAACTCGAATCCTTAGTTTTAAGATACAACTCGGTTTAAATCAGTCTAGATAGTGGATGTCATGATTACTAAATAACACAATTATTTAAAGGATTATGTCTGACTAGTAAAGCAAGAGTTACTTGAGTACTTTCACTGTTCCAGTATTATTTTGTGTCAAACAGCAGCTATTCAGCTACAGACAGCTGGAAGTCAAAGCTAGCTGGAGTTTTCCTTTCCTGTATATCTAAATTCTCTAGAAATGTTTAAAACCATTTTTATCATGTAGTTTCTAGAAAAATCTCCAGAATCTTCCAGATTTCAAATCTAAGTGTAATCGAGCTGTGACCGAGATCTGCTGAACCAGAAGCAAAACCTGGCTGAAATTACACTCCATGATCCACAGCTTCTTCCGTCGACCTTTTAGCATCGTTTGGATGAAACGAGACACACGACTACGGAAAGAGCTGGAAATTATTTTAAAGACAGTTGGACAGAGTTGTGTGTCGCAGATTCCTCATTGGATGACGAGGCCAAGCTAACAATGCCGAGTCATCTCTTTAAAACCTGTAACTCTGCACCAGGAAATGTTGACTCATGCGTTTAGTTTTTTTTTCTTTTTTTTTTTATTGTCAACAGCAGCAAATTTATAAAGCATTATATTCTATAAAAAAATAAAAGAAAATCCTTCATTTTTTCTCACATTCAATATGCAAATGGCTTAAGAAATAAACCTGAGCATCAATCTATTTTCCTGTGTGACCCAGCAACACAAACAGGTAACTTCTTAGCAAACATGCACAAAAATCCAGTGAACAACAACTCTCTGTGATGTCTCTGGGATGGACTGGGCTCCAGCCCACCCACGACCCTGAGTTGGACTAAGCGGTACAGAAAATGGATAGAAGTGGATCAAGTCCTGCTGGGACTCTTCCATTAAGGTCAATCTTGTGGAACAACAAACAACCCGATCTCATAGCGAGTCATCTTTTCAGAGATATTTCACTAAAAATCAAGTGTTGAGCCGATGGACCCACTTCAGTTACAGTTAGCAGCAAACAACCTTTTTAAATCTAGATGCTGCCATACTCGCCGCCGTTTCCGGCTAGCTGTGGCTCTCCATGCTCAGGCACCTGTAATGACTTTTCTCCAACACCGGCTAACACTAAGTGGGCACCCGCCGAGCACACTGATTGCCTTTGGCTGGCCTGAAAATGTCTGCTCTTACCTGCACCCAACACCATTCAGCCAGGCTCAATCAGCATACGGCTGCAGTAAGAGCTGGTGGATGTAGTGGCAGTAAAAGATGCAGTGACAGCCTCCATAGCCGGCTGCATTAATCCCTTGCTGGAGCTGAAGTAGGAGGCTGACTAGGAGCATTTCAGTGTCTGTATGAGGGTGAGGGTGAGGGTGACGGAGCAAAAAAAAAGGCTGAAAATGATGCGAAACTAATTTATCTTGATGCTTTTGTGGCGGGATCCAAGAATTACTGATGAGTGAGAGTTTAGTCTTAATGCAGATTATCCGAGTTAAGACTGAGTGAAAGGAGAGGGGATTTGTCACGCTTATAATACCCCAGCTATAATATTTTGCAGGCACCTGAGGTATTGTTGACATAAAGGTATGTATACTTCGTGCATCAGTCTAGAAATTCAAATAAAAAGCTCTGAATCCCTAAAATACGCCCTCAGTTTCAAGAGGTTAACATGCTGTGTGAGATGTAAATAAAAACAGAAAGCAAGGATTTACAAGTCTTAGAAATTGTATCCTCAGTAGAACAGAAATATCAAATCAGGTGCTGAAAAATTGGACTGTTTTATGGATTTCATGCTGCGCGTTTTAGGCAGTAAACAAAAGCGACACTGGATTTCTTGTTGGAGAAGTCACATCACCATTTCTGAAACCAACCAAAATGACTAAATCTAAACATGACAAGGGCGCGGCATGGTTTTTAACAACCTTACATCCTCCTAAAACCATACCGGGAGATGCAGATCAGCTTCACCTGCTTACCCCTGCACCATGGTAACATCTTAGATCCCGACCATTGGGATTATGAGAAGGATTACAGTATTATGATACACAACCTCAGTTCCAAAAAAGCAATACTGAAATATAAGAAAGAATCTCAAACTAATATTTTATTTCATTAGTTTATTTATTTTCTGTATCACTTACAGAACTGAGAAACAGACATTTTCCCCATTTCGTGGAAAAGAGCTTTTTGAGTCTGATGGCAGCAACACCTCTGTAAAAACTTGGAAAAGGAGCAACAAGAAGCTGAAAAAGTCATTGGTGTAAATCAGAAACAGCCAGAATAGTGTTTGTCAAGTTATTCGTTGGCTACAGGTCAGCAGCATGGCTAGATTTAAAATCCTTTGAGAGTTGAGCCTCTCAGGTGTGAAAATGGGCCGAAGTTCACCAGTTTCCGTCTAAAAGCTGTGGCACATCTTCAGAAAAATGTTCTTAAGGACTTTGAAGATTCCACCATGTACAGTTTATAATATCAAAAGATTAATAGAGACGGAGGAATCTCTGTGCGCATGGGACAAAGCTGAAGGTGCAGACTAGATGCTGGTGATCCTGAGCCCTGTTTCCACCGAACCAAACCACGCCCCTTCAGTTGGAGGTCCAGTGGAAAACGGTACAATTAGGGCGCGGAGGCTGGCGTCACACGATACAATGCACGGACTGGATGACAGAAAAACATTGCTGCCCATAACGGAGGAAAGACAATAAGAAAGGATCCCACAAACACTGATAAGGTCCGGTACGGCCGAGGAGAAAAAAACAAGCCTCTGTTGTTGCTGTTTGTAGCCTCATGTTTGTCGTCAGCGCAGTAGTACGACACCACACTAGGCATTGGGTTACGCTCACCTGAACAGACCGGACCATTGCAACCCTTCCGAGCCGTACCGAACCGAGCCGTACCGACCCGAGCCGTACCGACCCAAGCCGTACCGCTCAGTGGCAACCAGGCAGCACCGCTATTAAACCAGATCCTTTACTGGGAACCCCTGCACGGACTCAGGAAGAATCCACAGGTGCAGGTTAAAGGCTCTTTTATGCTGGACGCAGACACGCGGACAGTTTCGTCTGTCTTCTGCCTAAATTATGTGCGCATTTGGTGCAGGCTCCTTGCACATCCCTCATTTTACGCCGAAGACAGAGTAATACCACCGGAAAATGCGGCGGTGGTGTTAGAAACGTGTTGGTGGTTAGAAACAACTCAGTGCCACCAACCGGTGGTTTATTTTGAACTCAGCACTGCCCCCTGGTGGAGATCATCCATAATAACAGAAAATATGTATGGACGTGTGAGAGCAACGCATGAAAAGGTTTGTAACGGACATTTACACCCGTCAGGGAAATCTTAACGCAAAGATGATTCCGGATGTGAACAGCATCCAGAAACATCGGCGTCTTCTCTGGACCAAAGCTCCTTTAAAATGCTCTGAGGCAAAGTGGAAACTGTTCTGTGCTCAGATTAAATGAAAACTGAGATTTCCTTTTTAGACTGAAGAGCAGAGGGACCATCCAGCCTGCCAACAGCAGACACTTCTAAGGGCCTTTGATTTCCACAAAAAACAACAACCAGTAAAAATGGCTTTGGCCCCGTCCGAAAGCGAGAGCAGCCTCTATCAGACTCCCTGATCCCGAGTGTTTGAGCTGCTGATGGAGGCTGTCCTGAAGAAGATCTGAGGGGAAAAAATACCCATCCATGTCCACAAAAGTACTGAGAAGAAAATCATTTAAATAAGGACATTTATGTAGCTAAGGAACTTACTGGTCGAGTATGCAGGTAACAGAGACTACAGCTGCTGTAGGCTCGTATCCCCGTCTGCAGCTTCAAACCCACAGACGATCCAACCCATCTCTGGGAACCTAACTGTCCCTTACATATCTAACATTTCCCATTTACATGTTTGTTTAGAGAAGAAACAAATTTTAGTCACACACAACATCTCCATATCGTGTGTGTGCAGCCTGAGAGTAAAGACAAGAAGACGCCCTGAGGTTTCAGACCACATGAAAAATGGAAGCGATACGACAGGAAAGTGTGTATCAGGACCTGGATTTTACTTGGACAGAGGACCACAGCCGATGTTGGCAGTCTGTACAAGAGAGGAAGGGATGGCACTTTCAGAGATGTGGCATTAGTGAAGCAGCAGACCACAGCAGAGGAGAAACGGATGTATTATTCAGAAAGGCCACGAACATCCTTTGGAGATGGACTATGTATGTAAGCTGGTCACCAACTGGTTCCTTTACTGGAGGGTAAAAAGTAGACATGACAGACTAAATCTGGGCTGTTTCATTAGGTTGTAGCTTTCTTCCTTTTCCTTTCAAGAAATATCCAATAAAAGTTAAAGACTCTTTGTTACCAGGAAGTCTATGTGTCATTATTTTTCATTTAAGGAGATATAAATAAAATTCCTGAGTTTTTTTTCATCATTAGCTTTGGATCAATGCAAAGAATCAAATACCAAGTAGCTGTTGTCTTTACAGCTACTTTGATTAAAACCTTCAGACACTCAATCCAGAATCTATGTACCAAGGCTGTCAAACACAAAACAAACAAAACAGGCTTGCATACTAATTAATGCTGAATAAAACTATGTTTAAATAGAAGATCATTTCATACAAAATAGATACTAATAAATATAAGCTCAGATTAGGGCTGGGCAATTTGGCCAAAAAATAAAATCTCAGATTTTTTAAAACCAAATCCGATTTTAAATCGATTTTCTTTAATCTTCCTGCCTTTTTCTTTAAAACAGATCACAAATATTATATTTTATGGGAAAACATGCTTTTATTTCAATCACCCATTCAGGAAGTTGACCTAAATTCAAAGTGCAAATATTTTAAGTTGTGAAACAAGGCCCTGGGGTTACCAGGCATACAGTTGTACAGGTGAGGAAAGGCAACGTCGGCAAAATATTTCCGGCTAAGAAAATCTCGATTTTCAAAAAATTTAATCCTCAATAATAGCAAATTCGATTTATCGATAAAATCGATTTATTGCCCAGCCCAAGCTCAGCTTTATTAGAATTGCCCTGATCAGAGCTAATAAACCAAACAAAGTAACGGACAGAGTTAGACACTTTTACACCAAACAAAAAGATAATGAGAATAATAATATACAGTTTAAAAGGATTTTTTAAAAATATATTGTTGGATTTTTTTTAGGGGTGCAACGATATGCACTATATTTTATAGTTTATAGACCATTTAGTCACATTTTATGACTATTTTTGGAAACAATACAACACTACAACAAATGCAATACTGAGCTATGCCCCAGTCCTGAATCATTGATGAGGAGAAGAAGTGGAATCAGCAGGCAAAGATGTGCATCTTCTGACCTAAAAAGGAAACAGTTTTCTAAAAAAGCATAGCACAGAAAGGAATTCTGGGTTCTGCGTGTACCACCAGGATCCGCGTGATCCTGCATTTGCAGGAGAAACTGTTTCTGACTCAACCACAAACCTGAAATGACTTGTGAAGAGCCGATACCTCCGTAAGTCCGCTGGCAGCATTTCAGAGGCTAAAAATCAACAAAATAAGTCTCCAGAAGAAACTAAAATGACAATTAAATTCCATTTATCCAACTAGACTGTAAAAGAAGAACTGACATGCTCTGCATTAACTTAGTTAAAGTTCAGCCTGACTCTCAGAGGGGTCACAATGTGGGCAGCTCAAACTGAAATTAGCTCAATTAGCTAACATGAACCCAAATGCATTCATATTATTATTTCTTCTTAATATTTTTACTCAGTGGTCTAACTAAAAGTTGTGCTGGAGTCCATTTTAATCTATTAGGACCAGTGCAGCCAGTAGAAAAAGTTAGACTAAACATCTTGTAACTCTTAATTTGTTCTTTTACCTCTTTGGTATCTAAAGGATATTCCATATGATCTACTATATGACAATTTTAGAATCTACAACTTTACTATGACTTCAGGACATTATATGAGTGACAGGCTACATTTACACAGCAGGGCTTCACGCTTGATCCATTTTTTCTTTTGTTTTCTTTTGTTTTTCTTTTTGTTTTTTGCACAAGTTGAGTTTTTTGTGTTATGATTTAAATACCACTCAAACTCCAGCATGAACAGCTAACGACCCGGAGGTGACTTGCATGCGCATGCTTGATGCAGATTAAGGATACGCATACGCAGGTTTTGTGCCTCTCCTGCATATATTATGGACGTATTTGGTGGGTTTTCAGGCTCCTTGCGCATCCGTCATTCGATGCGGAAGACGGAGTAATACCACTGCAAAACCACGGTGTCAGTGTTGAGCATAGTGGAGCAGAGAACAACCAGAGAAGAAGAAGATAAACGGGAAGAGTAAAGCCATAGAAGAAGAATGAAGACAGGAAGGTTAGAAGTTGCACAAGCAAAACAAGGCTCTGCAAGTGTTGGTGGTTAGAAACAACTTTATAGCCACGCGTTATACCGATTTCTGAAACTTACGTATCATGGAGTAAACAACGAACTCAGCACTGCCCCTTAGTGGAGGTTAGCCGTAGCAACATAACACATGGAAGTATAAAGAAAGTGACGCATGAAGACGTTTGGAACGGACGCCCCCGTTTACGTCCGTCACGGAGCAGAAATGGGCCTTAAGAAGACATGAGGTCATGCAGATTCAAACATATGTCTCAGCTCCAAGACGTAAAAGTCCAATGAAACGCTGTACTTAACTGTCAACTAGACCTTCGTCTCATTTGGGGAAAAACAATCAGATTTCATTTTAAAAAAAGAAAATCAGGAAAAAGTTTCACATATGGGATAAGAAATGGAATTTGGGTCACTTTTACCCCAAATGTGAATGTCTACACGTGGGGGTCCAACTTATTTCAGGTCAGAGGCCACATAATGAGCTACATCAGTAAAATAAAAACAGAATTACCTATAAATAATGACAAATTCCCCTTTTTTGTGCAAATAAGTACAAGCGCATAAATGCCTTGAGAAAAAAGTGCAGCTTAATCCATATTTTGCCTCAGTTAAACATTTACATCATTTATTCTCTACATTTCTTTGTCTCAAGATACATTTAAATATATATTTTTATGTTAGATTGACTTGTATGATGGCTAAAACTTTATTAATTTGCTCAGTCAGCACTGCTATATAGATTTTTAACTCTTAAATATTAAATATATCAAACCTGTAGAAGCAGAATAAAGACTGAACTGTGAGCCCCTCACATTTCTGATAATCTGGACTGACCAGCGGTGTAAAAACATGTTTCCACCAGATCAGAGCAAAACTGCCGAATCATGCTCCAAAGCATCTGACTTGGACGCATTTTTCTGGTTTTCCACTGTAGGTAATGACAGTGTATCTTACATTTTTTGGGGACTAACTCAGCTGAGTTTCCAGGCCAGCTGAGTGGCGCTGGAGATTCTGACCAGTGGGAGTCAAATCTCAGCAAAGATGTTAAGTTTTCCTCATGCATCACTGAGGACGATGTCCCAGTATGTTCATAAACGGACAGTTTGGACGCCACCGTGTTTCTGCTCATTGTAAAAAATGTCAGGAGAACACTGCATACACACATACGGCAGTATGTGGATGTGTGTGTCTGCATGAGAGAGATGCTGTTTGAAGTGGAAAACGAGGCAAACGCTGCATCAGCCAATGGAAACACGCCAATAGCCTCACATCCAAACGGCATCCACTTCTCTCATGAAGCACAAATCAATATTTTTTTCTGCTAATCATTAGCTAGATTCAGTCCTTCTGATCAGCTGGAGCTCCTTTTGAAATGAATCAGTCAAAGAAACAGAAATTATTTCTTCACACGTCTGAAGTCAATCTTAGAGCAGAGCTGCTTTTCCTTCTTTTGATCATTTTTATTTCATTTGCACAAAAATAATTTCATTTCCTTTTGTGATTAATTAAAGGCCTACTGTGTAACTTTTGGCCACTAGGGGGAGCTGCACCTGTAACTTCCCACAGGCCACAGGGCGCTGCGGTAAAATGAAGCAGTTTCCATCCTGCTGTGGAATCGTGCTGCAGACTCTGAGCAGCTGATAGTAAATCATTTTTCAAAGGATTTTCCACCATGAAGGATTGGGTCCTACTAGTGGAGGGATGTGACTGATGCTTCTAGTTACATATGGTTGCTATGGAAACGTCAGCATCAGCATGTAGCTTATGGGACAAACTAAAGCAGCCAGTTACTAATCGTTCTGTTACTACTTTGATATTTACATGAATGACAGGAAATGATTTATTAAATGAAAACCTGCAGAAAGGTTTAGTCACGTTAGCTTTGGTCTGTAGCCGATTAGCTTCAACACGTTAGCGTTGTTTTGAATAAACGCTGTTAGAAGACGTGGAAAAGTAAATCGATGCAGGTCACGTGATACCATCAGTGCCGGATTCGCTACCATGAAGTTACAATGTCTGGTTTCTGAAGAGGGCGGCCGCTTTGCAGCGCTAACACTCATCACACGCTATATTTTGAGCCCAGAAATCATCCATCGTTACTCACATTAGGCTAATGTTTGGACCCCAAGTTACACAGCATGCTTTTAAATATTAGGCATCTCATCCAGCTCATCCACTGCGAAGGGATCCCGAGGCGTTCCCAGACCAGTGGGGAGACATAGAGCGTCCAGGGTGTCCTGGCTCCTCAGAGACAGACAACTTTGTTTTTGTTCTCGTGGCTGAACAAAATGACATCATTTTCTTCTCGTGGTTTTGTAATTCTTCTTCTTCCCGCCTCGAGAACAAGAACAAAGTCCATAAAAATCTTCCTCACCCTAACCAGATCTACTCTGAAACCCCCCACGATGGCCCAGCTTCTCGCCCTGTTTCTAAGAGACAGTCTAGATGTCAGCCACTTCGCCCCGTTCAGGTAGGACGGCAAAGTCCCCTTGTTCCATTATTTCCTCATAAACAGGAGTGTGAGCTAAATTACTGTCATTCAAGAGTACAAAAGCATCCCCAATGTGGAAAAAAAAACATCTCAACTTAAACCGCAGGAGGCCTGCAAACGTGTTATTCCGCCGCAATATTTATTTAATGTTGGTATCAATCACATTAAAAACAACTTTAGACCGTAAACAAGCTACGAAGCTGAGCGGGGCGAGCGTATCAATCATTCCAGCTGGAGCACATTAATGTTTCATGAAAAAACAAAGTTGCATTAATTGGTAAAGGCTCAGCTGGTTTCTGAATAAATCCCAGTTGTAATGCCAAACACACACACACACACACACGAGCGAAGACTGGGATCCAAAGCTTCTTGCGGGCTGATTTTTCCCCCCAAAGCCCGCTCCTGCAGATCCTGCAGATCCTGTTCCCGGTGGAATGAGTGAGACATGACAGCCGCGGATCCTGTGGATGCTCGGTCAGAGCCTCACACACCTCTGCTGCAGACGTCCTCCGTGACTCAGACTCAGAAATTCTTCTGTTTGATCAGACTTTACAGAGTTTTCTTCGACACCTCCAGAATGTAACAGAGACAAGGACGCTTGTTCTTATATCCACGCAACATCCCGGAAAAATCTGACTTAGTTCGCTTGATGTAGAAATACTGCAAACGTCAACCTGCAGAGAGTTACGGCTGGAAAATATGAAGCTGTTCATGGAGCAGATCAGAAGGAACCTGCTGATTAGGCGTTTATGGAAAATAAGTCATTTTCTGTGGCTTAGTCCAGTTCAGGGTCTCCGTGGTTTGGTGTCTATCCAGGTACATATCAGGCGGGAGGCGGGGTCCACCCTGGACACGTTGCCCATCAGAGAGACAGATTACCATTCACACAGCCCGAGAACCCAGTGAGAACCCACGCACACACGGGGAGAACATGCAAACTCTGTACTGTTTGAAACCCCTCCATAGCCTCATTGTTTCTAAAAGAGGTACTTTAAGATATTATGAGGAGAAAAATCAAGAATCTCACAGATATGACCAAATTTACCGATTTAACCGTGAAATAGGTAAAAAAAACTTTATTTATGCGTCACCTGACCTGAGGAAAAGTTTGCTGTGTGGCAGGATAAACGATCCTCCTGCTAACGACAAACTCCATCCTCAGGCTGCAGCATGCAGACTCATCCATCACTCTCTGCCCATCATCCACGATTCCTCTTCTTTTCTATTTAGGCATCGATTCTGTTAAGTAGTTGGACCTAAATCACATTTTCACCAGCTGACTCTCGCTTCGACCGTTTTCTTTTGTTCCATTTCATTCTTATGAAACGTCTCCGTTCAGCCGCTTTTTTTTTTTTTAGCATCTCTCCCATTTTGTCTCTTCTTTTAGTCAGACTGATGAAGGCCAGTGGGCTGAAACACGGTGGAGTTTTTAAAGGTCACTATGAGTACACTGTAGAAATAAAGTCTTTTTAAAAGGAGGCAGCCTTGGAGTATTTTCTGACATCTAACCAGCATCTTTCGCCGTACTCTTCGGCTCTGCTGTTGAGGTCAGGTTTCCTGTCAATCAGCCAGATGCAACAGCTCATTAAAGCCTGAAAGCACTTTCATTTCACTGCTGACTAATTTACACTTAGCTTTGTATGGTTAACAAAGCCAAAACATTCTGCTTTTAAATGACAGCTCCCCTTTCTAAATAGCCGGCATGCTGTGGTAATGAAAATAAAAACAGATTATTTACAAATCCTGTGATCCATATTTCAATCCCAGTAGAAGATAAGAAACATATCAGATGTAGAAGCTGAGACATTTGATCATTTCATGGAAAATATGAGCTCTTTTTGAATTTGATAGCAGCAATGTATTTTTAAAAAGTTGCAACAGGGGGAATAAAAGACTGGAGAAGCAACATGTACAGATAAATAACTGGAGGAACATTTGGCAACAGGTCGCTAACATGACCGGGTATAAAAGGAGCGTTTCAGAGAGGCAGAGTCTCTCTGATGGAAAGATGGACAGAGTCACCAGTCTGAGACACACTGAGTCAGAAAATCATGCAGACGTTGTCTCTTTCAGGGAAGGCCTTGCACATTTCAGCAAGCATAGACGGGCCCACACCCCCTCATAAGCTGACCACTCCTAAAAGCTGACCACTGCTAAACCTCCAACATCCGGGCCTTGGTGAAGAAGGCTCAGACTTCCTGTGCCTTCTGTCTGCTGGCTCTACAGCCGAGGACAAGAACGCGGTGAAGAGCAGGGTGCCCAAAAAATCCTTTTTCATCAGAATCGAGATTCTTGTTCATTAAGATTCTGAATCGCTTCAAAATTTCCAAGAAACTATGCTTTAAATAGACTTAAAAATGATTTGCTTGGCTACGTTCAAAGCTGCTGCTGAGTGGCAGGAACATGTTAAACTTTGCAGGGTTAGCCAACTTCAAACCATCTTTTAATAAAAATTCATGAGATCTCTTCCTGGCTTGTAGAGGAACGGAGGTAATTAGCAGGTTTTGTTACGTAAAGAGGATTGAATGTGAATTAAGATCAGTTTGAATCTGTAACAAAACTGAAACAATAACCTGAAACAAAAATAAAATAAAAAAAAAAAAATTTAAACAAAAAACAAAAAGTCTGAAACAAAACTGTCTAAAAGGCCAGGAATCAGAATCAAACTGAATTGTGAGTTGCTCTAAGATTCACATCCCTCGTGCAGAGGGTCATAAAGATCATCAGCTGTCCTCTGCCCACCCCGGAACATGTATTTTTGTAGTTTTTATATTTATACTACACTTTTATCTCTATTTAAATGTGAATATTTGTTTTTATCTTGTTCCCATGTGGTGCACAATGCTCTCAGCACCCTCAGTTTCCCTGTGTCTCCACAGTGCAAAGCTAAACCACACACTGCATCCATCACAACAGCATGGCTTCCTAGGAGAGTCCCTTTGCTGGACTGGTCCAGACCTGCAGCCAGTACCGCTGAACATCAGCTGGAAGTACTTCTTACAGATCTGTAGCTGCCATCATATCCTCATGTTTTCCATCAAATGTTAAAATGTGATCTGTTGTGTTGTTTCTGTTCCATAAAGAATAAAATGAGTGTTTGGGATTTACTACTTTTCTGTTTTATTTACATTTCATATTGCCTCCCAACTTTTTGTTTTTTTAACTTGGGTTGTAGATTTGGTCATATCTGTTGTTTTAACCCAGATTCTTTTAGTTTCTTTTGTCTCTCCTTTGCTCTTGTCTGTGAGCCTGAATAATGAGGAGGAATGTGCGCTTTCTATCGGCAACATTTGTAACACACCCCCTTAAAAACCAAACTACAGCTGAGCCAAACGCCAACAAAAACGCGTCCAACGCACCCCTCTGCAAGAACGGCTGTGTAACAACTAGTAAATTGTCTTTTGCACACAAAAAAACTTTTAAAAGAGACATTTCTTTTCGCTTTTGGTAAAGAGACAATAGCGGCGCTGTCAAAACGCACGAGCGCGTGTGAAAGCTCGCGGTTTTCCCAGATCTCGGGAGGGGGGGGATTGTTTAAAATGCCAGAAAAGTTACAGTGAAAGCTCCAAAGACTCACCTTGTCTGACAGACTTGAGCCGGACCGGGTCTTTGCTGTGTCTGACCACAGCGTGGACGTCCCTGGTGGTGAGTCCGGCCACGGGGGTATCATTGACTTCCAGCAGGAGTTCATCCTGGCAGAGTTTGCCGCTGTGGCTCACCGCTCTCCCCGGGAGAAGCTCGCCGATCACCGGGAACTGTCCATTCTCCGCGCCGCCCTTCAGCTCCAGCCCCAGCTCCCCCTCCTCATTCCTGCTGAGGGCACTCTCGTGGACTTTGTTGGTCCAGTGGTTCTTTCTTTTCTTCAGGCTCTTGGACATGGCTCGAAGAAGAGAAAATCACATGAGTGGACGTGCGGAAGAAGTTTAGTTGGGGTGGAGGTGTCACGGTGCCGCGGCCCACGCTGCAACGCGTCCGGTTTCAGCGGTAAACAGCAGCGGGGTCCATGTCAGCGAACACACTCGCGCGCACAGCAGCTGGATCATCAGTCTGTCTTTGCGATAAGTGAGAGCTGCCCAACTTGTGATGCGTTCAGGTTTAGTCTGAAAAATCGGATATGACGAAACGGTCCGTGTAAACAAGCCGCTGAGGGTGAGTGTGTATCTAGCAGCACTAAAGCCATGAGTCTTTGCTAAGTGGTTGAAGAAAGCATGAAAGCATTAAAGAAGTAAAACAACCACTACTATGTTATAATTTGTAATTAACTTTATATAAGATTTACTCAAGAAGACGCTTATTTAATTGCCCAGATTAAAGCAGGCTTACATGGCGCGCATTTCTTGAAAATATATTCATAATAGGCCCATATTCTTACAAATTTACATTATCATGTGTTTTAAAACTTTTACTGCACCAGTCGGAATGTAAGAAACGAGTACACAACGTCAAACTTTAAACTTTCTAACCTTACGAGGAACATTTGAAGGCAACATCAAGCTCCAACCAACTCAACTGACCCGGATGTGAAGGCTGGAGGAGGAGAGAGACAAGGGTTTTCCCAAGTCCAGATTTCCATTAGGAGAAAAAAAGAGAAGTGGGTCTGTGGTATTTCCACTGCTACGATCACAGAGCTGTTATACCACATACAGGCCTTTTCCTCTGATATTTGACATTCAAAACGCTTTAACTGGTTAAAGTTAAAAGTACTGCCTGTCATTTAAGGATTTACCTGATATAAATGACTAATTTATTTCCAACTGCAGCGTTATTCTAATCTTAACTACAGTTTCTTTGAGTTTTGACAAGATTTATCGGCTGAGAAATTCTCTGATTTAGATTCCAAGTGCATGTATGACACAGTGGAGCAGCTCAAACACGATGCAGAAGAAGTGGCTATTAGGGGAATCTGCTTCTCTTTAACTGGAAAAAATGCCACATGAAGCAAACGGAAACAGAATATGATCCATCTTCAGACAAGCATCTTTGACTGGATTGATATCTTTAAAACTTCCAGTTCACGGGGTGATCCGCCTCCTTTCTTCTCCTCTCCACAGTTGCCAAGTTGTTTTACTAATTGTATTTGTTCCTCTGCTGGAAAGGCAGTATAGATGATCATTTCACTTCTGTAAGGAGTTATTTGTTTTTCCCCTTTTGAGAGCCTTAACAATCTGTTGCTTTCTTGCTATTAATTACATTCCTCTTCAACACAAAGAAGCAGGGGCGCAGATAGGATTTTTGAACTGGGGGGGACCAAACTTTCAGCCAATGATTGTGACTTGTTAAATAACTTTTGTGTAAGTTGGTCCTTAACTAGTGATCAAGCAGTTATTCTTGCAACAGGCAGCGCAGGTCAGGGCTGCAGTTTCCGTCTACCTGATTCTGTTAATGTTGTTGTTAGTGTCCGTCTGTTCTTGAACAGGTTGTACTGGAAAGAAGTTTCGTAGAACCAGGACACTGGTTCAATGACAATGAAATTGATTCTGAATAGTCTTTGGGCCAACTATTGGACTAAAAAAACATTATAGAACTCTTATTTGAAATCAGTTGATCAACAACATTGAAAACTATAAAACAAATACTGATAAACAGCAGCCATACAGGATGAAACTGTTGTCTGGAGAGCCACAAAACTTCACGCCTTATACAAAGTATGTTTATTTAAACATTATGTACAACATCATATTCCTATATAAATAACTAAGTATAAGTATGTATGAAAATATTGTATTAATATCTATATTTATTGTTATTTTTACAGTAAATGAATTTGCATTTGCTGTTTAGAACACAAGAGTCAGACTCCAGTCATCAAGGCAGTCATCCAGCAGGTTTAGATGTTTCCCTGCTCCAGCACACCTAGAGCTAATGGGTCATTGTAAAGATGCTGCATTCATTTGATTTGATTTAAGGTGTTCTGGAAAGGAAAACAACAAAAACCTGCAGGATAGCATCTCTTAAGAAATGGAGTTTGATTCATCTGGTCTACAAGCAGACCGATGGAGGACCCAGAAATATCTCTACTCCTTTCACTACCAGAACTGAATGGTTTAGGGACAAAATATATTCAGAAACTTCTGGTTTGTAATGAATGACCAGATCCCTCAGGTCATCAGGGTCAGGTCTAATTTCAGCTCCCAGAACCAGAACTAAACACAGAGAGGCAGCGTTCAGTTTTTGTGCTCCTCAGATAATTTAAATATCCTTATAAATACAAATTAAAAAAAACTAAAGTTGATCACCTACAAAACGATGGTCTCTTTAGGACCCTGGGGAATGATTTTTTGCTGGTGTGTTCAACTGAACATGATGTGTTGGACGTGGGACCTTCCGTATTCCAAAGCTTTGGTGCTCCCAGCTTTACGGAGGTACAACAGAGCTACTGTTTATCTCAGCAGCAGATCGCATGAGTTTTACGTCGGGTTGGTGAGATTAATCCACCTTTGTACGTTGGAGGTCTGTCTTGCAGGGGATTCTAATAAACAGTCCTGAATTGGAAAATTCCCACATTTGTGTAGAGCTGAAATGCACCATTAATCGAAACACAAACGTGGGGCTGCAATGCTTGCTGCTCCGTTCATCCTCTGCTTTACAAGCGAAAGTTGCTGACCGCGGGGAAAGTGGGGGGGACGGATCGGTGTCAGAATGAAACTGGGGGGGACATGTCCCCTCCGTCCCCAGTGCCATCTGCGCCCTTGCAAAGAAGCATTTATTTAAACTTTATTTTTGAAAAAAAAGTATCATCCAGACAAAATTTCCACCACAATTTTAAAAAAAAGAAGTTGGAATGCTGAGTAAAATAAAACTAAAAACTGGATGTAATGATTTACAACTCTCATAACTGTATTTTATTCCCAGTGGAACTTTATGGAATTTTATGGAAAATATCAGCTCATTTTAAAGGAGCTAAAAGCGAATTTCTTTCGCCACTAGGTGGCTTAGCCCTACTGTAGAGCTGTCTCTGAAACCAAAACAAAGCCTGTGACTATCCATGCCTCTCTCTACCTCTCCCCCCAACAGGAAACCATACCCCTCTTTTTAAAAAAGGTAAAATTCCTTTTCGCCTGATACAGTTTTACTTTATTTTTTAATTTTAAACAAAGAGCAAAACAATTTCGTCATTTATTTAGTGTTTTGCAATTAGCAATAAACGGTGTCTGTTCATGGCAAATAGTTAGCAAACTGTTTATTTATAAAGTTATATGACGGCAAGATGTAACTTCCATGCAAAAAAAACAACAACAAAAAACGCACAAAAAAACGTTGCTGCTAACAGTTGAAACGTTATATATTTTGGCCTTGGGCTAACCAAAAATGAAACGAAAATTTAAAAAAAATTTGCGTAGCATACACTGTGCCTTCGTAGGCCTACAACATGATATAATTCATTCACCTTGTATCTTCTAAAACAAATGCAAATATGACTACTGCAAGATGTTGTGTTGCAACACAACACAAGCTCAGCTAAGAACCATCGTTTATTCTAATTATTCATCGTTATGATCCAAAACATACACATTTGCTATAGTCTATACCAGTGATTATTTCCTTGATTAATGAGTTAATCTTAATTCTTAAAAACAAATAAAAAAATAATAAAGAAAATAAAGAAAAGTACTATTGAATGGCACTTTGAAAGGAACAGCTAATCTAATGAAGTTTCAGTTCAGTTCAGAGTCCTAAGGAATCTCTGTGTGAGGGGGACAAGGCTGAGTATATTTGTGTAAGCTTATGTTGACATTCCAATCAAATCAATCAATCAAAACTTTATTTATAAAGCGCCTTTCAAACAAATATGTGGCTCAAAGCGCCTCACATTTAAAAACATTCCCGTCCATCCAACCCAGCCCCCACTCCACAATTCACCCACATCTTAGCATCTATACTATAATATGTTATGCTCAGCGCTATGGACAAAGAGCCTTTTGTTCATGTTCTGTTTCATTATGTACTAGGGCTGTAACGATACTCCCAACTCAAGATCACGATTTTTGACCCACGCTTCGATTCACAAAACGATTTTTTTTTATTTGAAAAATGTTTTATTTAAATAACATAACACAAAAATTTGGATGTCCGGATTTTATCCATGTATCTTGGTTTAGCTTTGCCGCTAACCACAGGCGCCTTGTTTCATCTGACAACTTATGGCATTGTCCCATGATTTTTAATAATACTCCATGTGTTTCTTGCTGTCTGACTGGGAGGTACAGCCTAACACACGACTTTAAGTTACTATTTTCAATTAAGATATTTGATTTACTGCAGTGTCCGTTTGTTATTTTTGCCGAGTGCATCAGATGGTGACGTCGGCCCGTTTTCAGTGCAACCGGGTGCAACACCCTAAAAGATTCGACACCAAAAGGTCTGCCTGACGCATCGGTGCTGTTTTCTGATTTGCCCGGGGCTTGGCCCGCCCAGAGAAAGCTGTTGATCGATTGGTCCTGTGGATGGGTGTGCTGGAATATTTCCCAGCATGCTTTGGGGCTCCGCTGGTACTGTCCTTGATGCACCATAAGTTAAGTGTGTATGTGATCTCATCAGGACCCCCCTCTATAATGATCCACTTCAAGCGTATCAATGCTAACTTTTGACTTACATAGAAAAGATAGAGGGAGTTTGTGAAACTGTATATTACTTATAACTATGCGACTTCATGACACTGCGAGACAGGATTGTGGTTCTGACTATCGCGATTCTGATACATTTGCAGGTATCACTACAGCCTTATTATGAACAGATCACATAATTTGGTCTGATTTCAGAGAGGTCGTTCTGTGCTCAGTGTATCACGACACAGCAAACAGAAGTACCACTGAAAGCCACGGGGGCAGTGTTGAGAAGTATAGGTGACATGTGACCCCGAAGGGAAAAAAAGAACAAGAAGAAAAAGCCGCAGCATGGCTGCACAGACCCCTGCATCTCTGCACTGCTGATTTTAATTTTGAGAATGTACATCATAATCATGTTGTCCACTGTCACCATGTTCGCTTTTGTCCAAATCAGATGTGGAAACTTGAAGAAAGTCTAGATTCTGCTTTGTCCTATAGTGAATAGATTGCCTAGCAACCATGGCAGCACCAGGATGCAGAGGGATGAGAGCTGTGACGTTTGAAGGGACCTCAAAATCTGCAAGCTGTTTGTTTACCTTTGCAGAGTAAAATTCCACTTTGGTTCCAGTTAAACTGGTTTGAATGCAAGCTGGTTTGCCTAAGCACACCAAGCATCTGAGACTCCAGCAAAAATCATGTGCCACAACAAGAACAAGAAACACTGACTGTTGCAAGACTTATGCACCGCATGTATCATATTTTGTTCAATTTCTGAGACCTTTTGCATCACTCTATGGTAAAAACTTGGCTCAAAACTGTGTTGTTCACAATGTTACCTTTCTTCTGCCCCCCGGTGGACACAATGATAATCCTGCACTACAATAATGCTGTCATATGACACAGAAATAAAGGCAAATACGCACGAAAAAAAGCACATTTTTCTTATAAAACTTTTTGTTTAAGGACCAAATAAAGACTTAAGATTTCCTTCCCTTTTTTCCTCGGACCAGGCTAAAGCTTGTTTCATCCTCCACAAGAAGCGAGAAATTTGTTCTTGAGGCCGCAAGAACGTGAAAAAAGTTAGTATTTTTCGGGGTATTTCATATTCCAGGAGAAGCGTTGTGTGAGACGGGGCGGGGATTACTGCGGGGGAGCATTGTTGTCTATCTCTATGTGGACCCGGCTATTTTTATTTTATGTTAATCTTGGTCCGTGATACTGCAAGGCTGTGCACCCTCGGTATCCGTGTCTTTATTTACTGTGTGTTGGAAACATTTCTGTACTTTCTCACCACATCCATCGGATGTTAATTAAAGCTGTTCATTCATCCTGCATCTGTGGAAATGCGAAGTCACTACGTTCATTCTTTCACACATTTTCTACGCCCACCTCACACATCCGACCAATCACACAAAACTTCTCAGAGCCCCATGAGAAAAAAGTTCGGCCATCCTGATGCATCAAGAAGTTTCCTCACTCTCGGGGCCTTGAGAACAACAAAGTTGTCGCTTCTCGAGGAGCATGTAGGAGCATTAAGAAAGATGAATTCAGCACCTGTGTTGCATCCTGTCTCTTTGCTGAGCTCTCTGCAGCTTGTAAAGGTCAGTCAGAAGTTGACTGTTTTATCTCCTGCTCTGCCCCTTCCTCTGTTTTTTCCCCCTCTTTTCCACTGAGTTGATAAATCAGCCACCTTGTGCGTTCAAACCACTATTGTGTTGATATCCACTTGCATGAAAGTGACACCGTGCATAAAGAGGAACGCAGCTACAACCTTACCTTCCAGGCTGGAGAATAAAGTCATGAATGGAAGTTTCTCAGCCTGTAGGACGCTGCAGGGCAACCACGGCTCCATCAAAAATAGTCAGAAAGTTACGTTTTGTTGCTTTAACATGGAAATGATTGTGGCTATGAAGTGCTTCCACAGTCTGAGATGCATATGCTTTCATTTTTCACTCTCTTCACCTCATTTTCTCACTCCCACATTATGAATTTGTTTACCAGCACAGTGTTTAGCCCATCAGTAAAATGTGCTGCATGGTCTCAATTTGCTCCTATCGCTCTGACTCTTGGCTGCTCCGGCTACATTTGTTGTGTCTTTATACAGAATGAGGGGCAGATTTATCGATCACAGGTGAGTACATACAAATGGAATTCTTAAACAAGCCCGTCGCAATGCTCGCTATATTTTATGACTTAGATCTCAGAACTGCTTGCACAGGTGGAAATCTAAAAGCATCTATGTAAATGAGGCACATCCTCCGTCTGCTTCATGATTTCAAGACTGTGTTGTTAATCATGTATCACTCGCTTCTCTGAATTCCAGAGCACAACCGAGCTGAAATCATTAAAAAAAGGGGAAGGGAAGCAGTAGAGAAGGGGAGTATTTTAACAAGGGCTGGAATTCTGGAGGCAGTGTTTAAACAGGGAGAGGAATGCTCTGCGCGTGGCAGAATAAGTGCCAGGGAGGAGACCAGAACATCAACAGCTCCCGGGAAGAAAAGCCTGGAAAAACTGTGTGGGATTAAACTGAGATGGGTGGGCTCCGGCCTGGTACAACCAGCCCATCGGGGCAGGTTAATGAGAACCACTTTCTCATAATAAAGTCTTAGAAAACAGCATTTTTAAAATTCCTCTTCATGCAGCAGTTTGCTTTGGGAAACGTGAAACTTAGGATTCAAATGAAACTATTCGGAAGCGTCACAGCGACGCAGCCAGATGGGAGATCATCGCATCAGGCCGTGATGCTGCCCCTGGGATCGCCCGCCGCTATGCTACACGATGTAATGCTTATGACGGCTCTTATTGGAAGACAATTTAAGCTGGTTAGGAGGACAGGAAACTGGCTGATGATGGTTTCCACTGCCAACAAAAGAGAAAGTTAAAATCCACTCTGTTTGAGTAAACGTCCCCATTCCAGCTCCAGCAGGGCTATCTTTTGGCGATTTGGCTCGGCGCTTTACAGCGTCACGCCCCGTACCATAGAGGGCTGAATAATCAAACAGAAGCTGTTCTTTCTGAGCCATCGGTGTGGTCAGTTTGTCTTATTCAGGGGGATTCAACCTGAATAAGACCCGTTTATTTAGCTCCCATCTGTTCAGCCGTGCAACCGAGCAAAGATTTGTTCCATCACGCTGTCTGTCTTGCTGCTTGACCCTCGCAGATAAAGAGGCGCCAAGAGATGTGCAGTCAGTTGCGTGCTCTGCCAACATCATCGCCGGCTTCGCTCGAACTGGCAGAGAAATAAGAGCAAAAGAAATCATCCTGTGAAAAAAATTTGTGATAAATTTCAAATTTTAGTATGTTTGTCTAAATGTGTGTTAGTGCGCTTATCTAAATGGTGGAATAAAAAAAAAAACAGCTTAAAAAAATACTTTTCTTTCTGTAAAGATGATAAAAACTGAGGCTCACTTGTAATTTTTTGCTTTAAAGGATACAGAAATTCATCCATCACACTTTTTTGCATAATTTCCTGCCTCCTGCAAATGCTACAGAGGAGCCACAGTAATTCCACTTATAAAAATGCATCATGCAAGGAGATGCTTGCGCTGTGAGGTGCATGCATAACTAGGAAGCTTCAAACCAATGCATGTAATTCTGCAGATTCTGGTCTCAGTCTGAATCAGAAAGGACAGCAATAAACAGGGCTGATGCTCATTCAAACCATGAATAACCTGTAATTTCTCTTGTGTGATAGAAGGTTAGTTTTGTACTGTTTGGTGAGATGGTGGCCACAAAAGTGTCTCACAGGCCGGAGGTTGAAGAATAAATAAACTTTTGATGGACAAAGGACAAATACTTCAGTTCGGGACAATCAAAGTTCAGGCCAAATAGCAAATCCACCAGAAATCCCAGCAATGTGCAAGGTGAAAAGCCCCAAAGCAAACAGACTGGATGGCATTAAAAAATGAACTAATTAAGGAGGCAATTTGTTAGCCGGGGCAATCAGCTAATTAAACTGAGCTGGGCTTTGGGAACTCAGTGCAGGAAATAAAAGTCAACACAACACATAAATGTTGGTGCCTACAGCATGGGGCAAAGCTAAATAAAGTTACAAGTGATTTAAAGAACTAATTCTCTAAAATAAAAAAGTAAGAAAATCAAAAAGGTGATGTCAACAACGAGCAAATTTACGTGACCATCAAACCTGATAACTTGGAGTAATTACATGAGCCGATGCACCTCCGTCTCTGAAATACAACGACTGATAAAACACCAATCTACTTTTCCTTCAGTGTACATTGCGACTAAAACTCAAAACTTCCTATTAAATTCAAAACATCCAGCTAGATAGCACAAAATGTTTGGCCCAACTATGGCCATGACTTACAGCACTGACAAAACATGACCACCACATGCACAAAGAAACCGATGGCTCCCCAAATTAGGACCTCTTCTGGCTCACACAAACTACTCCCCATTATCCACGTCCAGGCCAACCGCTGACTTCTGGACCACACGTGGTCCACACAACACTTGCAAGTGCCGTAACTGAGCCAGAAGTACCACTAAAAGCCCAGATTTGGCTCCAACATGTCTGTATGTTGGCAGTCTTAACATTAGCCTGTGCTAAAATGTTAATAAGCCTGAAAAATAGTCATGTTGTGGCTGCATCACTTCTGTCTTATAACAGATGTTAAAAAGAGAGAAGTCACAAAGAAAAGCTGGTGAGAGATGTTGATCTGATTTATAAATGTTGATATCTTATTAGTAAATTATGAAGTCTACATGATTACTTGAATAATTTGATAACTCATGAAATTAGATAATCATCAGATTTTTGGTGTGCATGTTAAGAGTCTCATTTATTCCAAATACTCAAACTTTCTCTTGCATGCAAACCTGTCAATAATTTATTTTGCCTTTTTTTTTTATTTTGCCATGAGTGGAGCATACTAGTGGTTGGTGCTGCATTATTTAGGAATCAATCCGATACCAAGTAAATAAATGTCTACAATCGTCAGTACTGATACTTTTTAATAAGACGGTCAAAATGAAAGTGCTGACCTGTTGGTACCAGACGTCCCTGTAGGCAGAACATAACAAATGTGTATTTCATTCAGTGTGCCTTATACCTACATGTTTTACACAATTGGAAAGCTAATATTCTTGACATGTGAATGATACCATTTAGTCTACAATCACATTCAGTAAAGCCTTATTTCAGACCCGTGGCAAATGCTGTTTACCTCTGAGGCCATTCTATACTCCAGCAGCAAAGATGGTCCAGTAAAAGAGCTTTTCCACAACAAGACCCTGGGGAAGACCCAGGATGTGCAGGAGGGATCCCCTGATGAGCTGGAAGTAATGGGGTGGATGTATGAAGAACGAACCAAATACAGCTCCAGTCTTGGTTTGAACCGGAAACTCTAACCCATCTTGCTGTTAGCAGCAGTGTTAACCACCGTGTGGCCCGAATAGGATCCAAACAGATTAAAAAACCAAGCAAGAAAACCCGCTCACAAACACACTAACCATGCAGTATAATCACATGGCAAAAATAGCACCTTTATTTTTAGATATTAGCTGGTATTTTTGCTTCAAGGGTAAGGTTGATGTGTTTTTCAACATAACATTTAATTCTTTCACTCCCAAGTCTATTTAAAAGATGATATATTGCTTTAAATACAAGCAAAAGCTTTCAAAGTCGACAAAATTAGCTCTGATATAGACAGAGGCCTCTTTGAAAGTGGGCTTTCACAAGTACTGGAGTATTTTTACACCACTGTGTGACTGTTTTCACTGAACTGAATAATTTAACTGAAGTTAATTGTCATAAATGAAAAATAAATCAGCACAACTACACCAGTCGGTGTTGATCCGAGACTGTTGCTCCTTAATTTTAGATAAAAAGCCTGTATGAAATACAAAGATACGGCCTCGTGCTCTGCATGTGCGGGTGAATTAAACTGCATGCACCAGATGACATTACATGTAAATCATAGGATGAATTAAAGCCCTCCATCATCACACACCGGGCATGATTTGCACGGAGCTCTTACCCGTGTTTCGGATGGCATTTTCTCTGCCTGCTGTCTGATTTTTCATCTGTATCCTGTCAGCTTTCATTTACCCACAATTCTGCTATATAAAGACTCTCTTGAGACCACCACTTCAAAAAAATCACAGCCTAGAAACCAACACAGAATCCACCCTCCCTCTTTCCTCCCACAGTATCAGCTCAGACAGGTAAGTACCTTTTACCAGGCTGAAGGCTGCAACGAGTCCAACTGCTCCTTCCTGCAAATAGCAGCCTCTCCACCGAAGGAAACTCATGCTATAGCAGTCAGTCATCCGTCTTTACACAGAGCATCAGTCATCCCGGGGGGAGCAATGAAGCTGTTGCTATGCAATCAACAGCGGGACAACTTGATAGACTTTTACATGCCTCCTTTTATATCCCATCACAAGCTTATCTAAGAAAACCGGAAGAGACAGGTCATGAAACTAGAAGAAACCAGACTACAGAGAGGAGATGTATTATTAAATAGAGCCGGTCAGCTTCTTACTGGTCTGGATTAATGAGGGAAAACTGAGATTTTATCAGATTTTTCTTGAAAACAATAATAAAAAGAAGCTGTGATGTGCTGCATATGTGCAGGGTTGGTTGCTTTCTTTTATTTTGTTATACACAATAATAGAATATCTTGGTTAAAACACACATGCACACACACACAGTATTCTCTGCAGCAGAATCAAAGGGTCTTTGAAGTTCAACATGTTGGATTTAGTAAAGCATTACTTATTCTGCTCTCTACCTTGTTCAATCTACTCATACATTTAAACATAAGGTGCCTTATCACTGCCTAACATGTGTGCGCACTCACGCTGTTAGACCTATGACTAGCATTATAAAGATTTAGCAGACAAAACATCCTTGTGCCAGCATGGCAAGTGGCTGCACGCGGCTTTTATTCCCACAGAATACGAACAAGATGCTGAGGAATGGTACACAGGAGGCCTAGATGAGATTCGTACTCGCCGAGCCTAATTGGGACATCATCATCCTTAAATGAGTCATTCGTGTCCTAGATTTGTTGCACCTTTGTTGTCCAAGCTGAGTTCTTAATTAGAGAAATTTACACAATGTTTTCTGCAATATGTAAACACCAGGATGAAGACAACAGTTTAGGCCCCTTTTGGCCAATGAGACTAACATAAACTGAAAAGAAATTTGTGTTTTACTATTTTATTATTTTTCCTAATAATTCCAGTTGGTGTTGCATTAAACATTGTTGGAAAGCCTGATTAGTCGTCTTTACTACGAGGTAGAACTTGTAAGGGTGGTGCTTCTGTTGAATGAGCAGTGCAGCTAAATGTGGATATAGCACCCTGTAAAAATGTGCCAAAAACCCCTATTTGATAGTATTTAATCTTGTGTGGAGATTCAAGTGTTGCACATTCGTTACTCAAGTAGAAGTAAATACCAGGGTTTCAAAATAAAAGTTGAAGTGTAAAAGTACTGGCTTCAAAACTACTTAAATTATAAAAGTAATGTTTGGAAAAAAATAACATTATGGACACAAGCTTTAGCAGCATCAGGTTAAGCTTCTGTTGTAACATTGATAAAATGTTAATATTGAAAAATGTGGGATACTAAAGGCTTCCTGTTCTTTAGTGTCTGCCACAGATGACTCTGCAGCAGCTCCATCTCCTACGTCTCTGCTGACTGTGGTGAAGTTTGTGCTGTGGCTGATGTGATGGCCACCTCGTTCCTCTGCCTCCCAGCTGTTTCACCTCCATGTGTTTCGCTCTTGTCCTGTTCTGGTGCTAACAAACAAACAAGCAAGCTAGTCAGGCTACTCAGGAATTATCCTGCTGCTCAGGTGGGCCAGTCTGGTTCTGAACTGTGTAACCAATAGGGTGCTCATCCAATCAATCACATTCACTTTGAAGGCATGCTTGATCTGGAGAGTTTTTTTTTTCTTAAATCAAATCAAATCAAACTTTATTTGTATAGCCTTTTTCATTCATTGTCATGCAATACAAAGGGCCTTACAGTGTAAAATCATATATTAAAAATGTAAGAGTATAAATGATCAATAACATAAAAACTTTCTACTGTACATTTTGTAGTCATA
>JAVQJG010042580.1:0-11129 GCA_036024015.1 Craterocephalus amniculus | reverse complement strand
GAACAGCTGCAGTCTGGCGACACCGAGGGAAACCGAGCGACACAGCATTTAGAGGCTGTGCGCGCTCCCGCGCCTCTTGATCAGTTTCTGGCAGACGATCACTTTATGGCACAACAGCTCCTTCCGCGGCAGCCTGACTGTAGCACGATTGCATACACACATAATGGGCCCTCAGGGCACTTTTTACTACTCAAAACAAGTTTTATTTGCAACTATTCATACGGGTTTACACAAATTTATGACTTCTATTGTGTGTCACTACGGATAATCTTCGTTTACAAATATTATTCTAACAAGATTGTGTTCATTCAGCTTACAATGAGTATATTGCCTGCTCCTAATATGTAACAAGTTTCCAAGTTGGCAGTGTATTGTAGATCATCTTTTGCCAGCTCTTGGCAACAGTAACCACAACAACCGGGACTTCTCATCAACGCCAGCAATGAGACATTGTGCTGTGTCTCAGCCTGTCAGCTGCCCAGAGATCAGCAGCCATTGATCCTGTCAGGCTACACTCATTACTCACAAGCCAGAAGCATGTGTTATGGAAACGCATTGTGCCGAAAAATGCCTGTTTTGTCTCCCTTTCAGCATACTAGCAAAATGAGACAGGGATATCACGCTTGAATTGACTGTGTTCACAAATATTTACACATTCATCACATTGGTTTACATTAATAACTCATCCTGTGGTGCGTTAGCTGTCCTCAACACATCACAGACTCCTACATACTCCTACATTTAGATTATGACATACCCACATCTCAGACGTTTGAAGACATTTCCTGTGTGCTCATTTTTCTCTGTCTCAGCTGTGTTTTGGTTTCCGCATCCCAACACATCCACCTTTATGTTTGTTCACCTTTCTGCCCCATCGTAGTTCGGTGCAGAGTTTCGCCGGTTCTCGCTGGATCGGTCGAAGCCAGGTCGCTTTGATGAGTTCTACGGGCTCCTGCAGCACGTGCACCGCATCCCCAATGTGGAGTTGTTGGTGGGCTACGCTGATGTGCATGGTGACCTGCTCCCCATCAACAATGATGACAACTACCACAAGGCCATCTCCACTGCCAGCCCTCTACTCAGGCTGTTCCTGCAGAGGAAAGGTAAGGAGAAGCAATGAACTGCACATCCTGGAGATATCAGATACCTAATAGAAGCTTGTGTATTTTGCCTAGAGATGATTACAAATGAATTTGCATATATTTTCAGCTTATGTAATACGTTTTGCTTGTTCATTGAGCTGCCATTACAAACTTGTGTCCTTTCCATTAACCTTTCATGTCGTGTTTAAACTTTAACCAACTTGGGTTGAGGTCAGTGACCTTTCTATGAAGCGGAGTATTTTTCAAATATGTTTCAAAGCTTGACAAAACAAACAAAAAAAAAGACCTAGATTAATATTTGCCTTTTCCAATCCTTACATTGGAACAAACAGCTCAGGTAGGGACAATTCAATTATAATGCCCTGTGATGTGAAGCACTAGCGTTGCATGGGAGGTGTTTTTACTGATGTGACTGCTCCGGGATTAATTTGTATGCTGTTCTCCTGTTGTTTCTTACTCCTCCGCTCGCTGTGGAATAATCAATTCAAATATTTACTGTACAAAGAGTCCAGCAAATCCAGCGCATGACATTGCAGATTACTTATTTAGCTTTTGCGGAAATTGGGAGAGGTTTTAGTTGGTATATGAGGTCGGTTTGGGAGCCATTGTTCCACATGTTTGGGGATTGCGTAACTTGTGTCTCTTGGTTTGAATAATACCTCCCCTCTCAGATTTTTCCAAGTGGATAGAAGTTGCTGTGTGTGAATTGTTAAATGAAAGGAGGATCCCGGGATCCTCTGGCCAGGGGCAAGCCTGCCTGTGTGTGCTCTGTTGTGTTTAAGCTGTCTTGCTGTGCCATATGACCCTATAGAAGCTAAGCCACTTTGTCAGGAGGAGATTAGTGGGGTCACTGTGTAGCGCTGCATGGGACTGTGTTTCAATTACACGCTCCAGACAGTCGCCCCACGCTGGGCACACTGCTGTCCATAAACACACAGGAACAACATGAAAATATGGTCATGAAGACAAGCAGGCAGTAGACATCAGTCATGTCCTTTCACACACACATGTGCGACTGTGTTAAAACCCTGGAATAAAATCAGAGGACACACAGGTTAATGCAGCCACAACCCCCCACAGTCTCCATTGACCTCAGCTCTTGGTTTCCCTCCTGATTTGTTTCCCCCCCCCTCCTTCACTTTACCGTTAGGCACCAGTTGGTCGCAGCTTAAAAAGCTCTCCAGTGTGCAGACGCAGCAAATTGTAGATAATTTAGTATCTTGTTATGGCTTTATGAGAAGAAATGGCCTCTATGTTGGAGTCAACCCCAGATTTCTCTAATACAAAAGGTTTAGCACGTCTTGAACAAGAAGGGTTACATTTGTATCCGGTGCATGGTTTTTCTTTTAGCCGTTTTGCTTTGTTTTTGACTTTTATGTGCATGTTTTTGGAAAATTTTTAGTCATAAGATGATGATTATCACATATTTTTCATCCACCTTTAGGAGGAGGAAATGTTTGATGATGGTGGGCTTCTAACAGGTTGTCTGAGCCACTTTTCAGGGATGGCCTGCTGAGTTTGGCCTTAGATCAGTTCATGTTTAGTGCATTACAGCATGTCAGTCCGAAGTTGCAGCCATTCAGTCACAAACTTGATTGTCTCTGGACTATTACCATGTCCTTTGAGTTGGTAACTGTGTAAATGTCTTAAATGATTGAATGCATGTTGCATAAGTGCAGGATTTCAGACAAAGCCTGAGTGTGGGCTAGAGTTTGTTCCAACTTGGCCTGTGTGGAATACTGAAATCTTATTACACAGATATCTGGGAAATGTGTTTTGGACTAATAAAAACAACACACTGTCTCCACTTATAGTGGCTGCTAACACACGTTTTATGATTTGTGTGTTTAGTCTCAGATCAGTTTATGTGTAACGAGTTGTTTTGGCATTAGATTTTATTTGTCTGGAAGTCTGACTGTGGGCTGCACAGCTGAGCTGTTCTCTGGGTTTGGTCCATTTCTCAGTTTGCAGATGCTTCAGGGGCTGTGAGTGGATGTTGCTGCATTTTCGTGGTCTGCTTTTAAAATAAAGCCTGCATTATTGATGTTTGTGTGTCGGCGCTCCATCATTGACGTGCTGTAAATGTCCCATTGTTTGCTGCTGAGAACAGTGTTCGCCCCTGTGTGTGTGTGTGTGTTCACCACCGCACTCTGTGCCAGTCAAGTTGCCCCAACACAAACCAGTAGCGGTGTCCCCAGCCCTCCCTATCTATGAACAAAGTGTCAGTGGCTGTTGTGCTGGCAGCGAACCGTCCACTGTTTACTAGTTGTCATGGCACCACTGAAGAAAGAGCTGGGAGGATGCTGGGAGTAGCAGTCATCTGCAGATGAATTAGTTTTTTTCAGATGTTTGAAACGTGCGCGCGTCAGAGAAACTTCATCAAATGATAGCCAGCACCAGCAGAGCTTCAGTGAGTATGGGGGGTTAGAAAATACTTCCTGGTCCAGTCAGAGTTTTTCTTTTTCTGTTTATGGCTAAGCTGTGTAACTGGAGAGCATCATGGTCATCATTCAGCTGCTGAAGACAAAACAGTCCAACCAGTAATGTCAAGGCTATTTTCTCTTAAAATATTTTCATTTCATTGTGTTCATGCGAGGCGTTCCTATTTATTGGCTGACAGAGAGCAGATTGTGCCACCTGCCATATATAACTTTTTTGTTTTTTGTTCTGCTTGTACAGTATTAGAGGAAACTGGTTTTATGTGAACAGGAAGATATATTACAAGTGGAAGTTGATCACATGGTTAAAATACTAAAAAAAATGTAATTCTTTAAGGTAATAATTGGTTTCATACCTGAGATAGTTTATAATACCTAATTTACTCATTAAAATGATATTTCAGACTCAAGCAGAGCTGGTGGCGGGGAAAAACAGACACTCCCAGGGTTATGTTTACTTTTCAGTAAAGCGTTATCAGAAGAGATGAGGTCCTTTTAAGAAGAGTGTTTGACACCCTGTTTACCTTTATCAGTCATTCAAAATGCCCTTTGCATTCGTGTACAAACAGAAAGTTTTCAGGTTGTTGTCCCTGTGGTGGAAGCAGCTATTCCAGTCACCGCTCTCAGGGTGTGTTTGTTCGGTGACGTTGCTAACTGCTCCCGCGGTTTCATTCCTGGATGGATCATAACTCCCGGCCATTAAAGTTGAGGGTAAAGGTATGGAGTGGGACAGGAATGCTTGCATTTGAGTCTCCCAGCAGGTAATCAGTAACCAGTGTGTGAGTCATCCAGCTAAAGTAAAAGAAAGATATGTACGTTGTGAAATTGGACACACTAACACAGTATGTACTAAAAGTGTTAAACAGAGCGATGATGGACAGTAATGTACCGAAGTGTTGAGATTATGTTATGTTTTTTTAATATTAATATAATAAAGGATATAAAGCAAAAACTGTTTAACAATTATGTTGAACTTAAAAGTCAAAATTCTGTCTAAATTTATTTTTTATTGCAGCCTGAACCCTCTTAGACAAGTTTCCCATCATTTATTCATAGTCTTTAAGAATAGTTCTCCAGGGTTCCTGAAGGAGATTTCAAAGCTCTTCTTTTGGTGTTTTCTGACCCTTTCTTTCAATTTCTGTCAAGATGATCCCACACAGCTTCAATGAGGTCAATAGCCAGACTCTTGAGGGAACTGCTGTCACTGATTTTCCCTGGATTCATCTAAAGAATTTGGGATAAAATCGTGTCTCTCTTCAGCAGCCTAATTAATATGTTATGTGTCAACACAATGCTGGTTCATCCCTTAAAGTAGGTCTCTTTTTTCCATGCTTGAATGATTTCAGGTCCCCGTTAAGTAGCTTAAACAAACCAGAAATGATCAGGTACAGGGAGTGGATTGAAAATGATTAAAAAAGAAGCTGATGTTCAAAGTAAAAGTTTGAAACGCCTGGAGAAAACTGCTAAAGACTGCATTCACAGAAAGTCTGTCTGTGTGGAAACAAAATGTAAAGAAATGCGGGGCGGCCTGGGATTTTTGCACAGAAGTTTAGGTGTACTGTTATTGAGATGGTTACAGAACCAGATGACACAAGCAAGATCATAAAAGAGACAACTCAGACTGAACGAGGACACCAGTGTGATTCAGATGAAAGGATTAAAGCAACAGAGACGTGCTGGTGGCAGGTGTAAATTATGCCGTTCCCTCCAAGGAGCACGGGGTGTGAAGGAGATGGAAATCAGGCTTTGAACCAAACTTTTCCGCCGAACATCAATTATTCCCCAAGATGCTGCCTGTAATGATGGATTCGCAGCACTGGAGGAAGAATGTGTGGAGGAGGTGCACATCTTAATATAAAGATGGAAGGATGACGGCGAGACAGAGTAAAGAGTGCTGAAGTAGTAATGTATGAGGCATTGTTTTTGGAAAGGCGTATAATTAGAGATGAGAGGGAGTCGTGTAAGTGTGATAGGAGTGCAACACGATATAAAGGGAGGGAGGGAGGGAGGGAGGGAGGATAGTGGAAATAGTATTAGTGAGGGAGGAATGCAGAGAGAGGCCCAAGATGGGGAGGGTGAGAGAGAGAGAAATAAAGAGTGGGAGAGAGATGAGGGGGTGTCGGGGGCTTTTTGGGTGGAATGTGGCCAGCGTCTGATCAGGTCTGCTGGCTAGATTAGACAGGACAGCGGGCCAGACTGGACCCCTGGACTGGAGAGATGGACAGAGAGAAAGACTAACAGAGATAGTTTGAAACATGGTAAACAAGCCAAATCCTCACTCTTTCTACCCTTTGATACACGACTTAATTAGAATGTGCAGGCTGCGAGAAAATGGAGGGAGTGTGGCTCGGATAGGAGCGAGTAGGGGGGGACGGTGGGAGTCCCGGCCCTGCTGGAGAGGCTGTCAGAATTTCTCCGCTTGGAAATGGTGAAGAAGGATGAATGGCCAGACGCAGAGGAAGGATAAGCTCTGCATAAGAAATATGAAGGAGGGAGAAACTTGATTTAACTAAATAAAAAAAAGAAAAGTGTCTCATAAATGAGTGTAGAACTAAAAGAAGAGGCAAAGCTGGGGGGTATGGGCAGTAGGGGAACTGGGACTGAAAAGGCAAAAAGAAAAGGACATTTTGACCTCTACAATCCACAGGGAGACTCTAAAAAGGCAAGAAAAACTGCATGGTGATGGGGGGAGAGGTTGTGAGTTTCTGTACAGGAACATGAAGGAATGCACGGAGCTTGTGGCAGGTGAATGTGTGACAACACTGTTGAACTTTGCTCGGACTCATGCATCATAAATGCCATCTGATAAAATGCTGTTGCTGGAAAATTTCTTATGTAGTTTCAAGAATTTAAGCACATCTTGTTTTTGCAAGTGCTTGAAAGTTGATGTTTGTTAACTTTCAGCACAGTCCTCCCTTTTGTTATTTTTGTTTTTTGCGTGAAGACTGAAAAATATCTGAAGATGAAACTTGTTAAGGTTTTCTTTTGATGTTTGCGTGAAAATTAAAACACATTCCTTCTGTCCCCTGGGCTTGGTGCTGCTCTGATATTGACATAAACGATATGAAGCGTAATAACTGATAAGCGTATCTATGAATTCCTTTCAGTACACTGTTTCAGCATATTTACCCTGGATAGCTGCGTACCATCATAAGCAGGCTCGAACATGCAGCTCCCAAACCCCGCTGCCATAGTATTCACCGTTTTTGTCTTTAATTTGTTCATTATCTTTTTGCCTTCAGTAAAGTGTAAAGCAAAATTAAAATTAATGTTTTTCTTATTTCTCTCCCACAAGTCTGTTAAACTACACTTGAGTGCCAGTGTGTATATTGCAAAGATTATAGGTCACTGGCACATTTTCTGGTATGTCAGATTGAATGAAATCAGAAATACTTTATAAATCCCAGTTGGAAATTCTACTAACAATATAATGAGCTGTTTAAGATGATCTTTCCTAACATAATACCCATGCAAATGATGGCTACCTTCGGCAGGGTAACAATATATAGTAGACAAATCAAGCGTTTAAATAATTTAAGGAGCATGATACATGAATCCGTGCTTTATTGCATTATTGAAACTTTTTAACAGTAAAACACTGATTGAATTGTTGTTACCTGAAAACCTGATTCAGGAACTCTGCTACACATATTTATGTGTAAATGTAATGTTATTTAGAAGTGGGTTTGACATGGAACATCTGCGTTTCAGTACTTAAAAAAGCAGTCGCAGACACTGAAGTTTGCATTTATGATTACAGGTATTTTGGCCTTACGACCTTTCCAGGATGTACCCAGCCTCTTGCCTTATGATTGCTGGCATGGGCTACCGCTTCCACACAACTTTAAATCCAAATGAATGAATGAATTATTGAAGTAATGAATGAACCAGCAAGTCTGATATAAGTGTAACCTCATATAACAGATGTAACTGTAACTGATGTGTAACCTCCATCAGTAACAGCTAACAACAGCTTTTTCAATGGTTTTGAACCCTTGTTGGATGCTCCGCCTGCATGGACCGCCACAGTGATGGTGCACATTAGTCTTAAATACTCTGATGACGACTCAGAAATCTCCCTTAGACCCTGTGTAGGTTGTACAGTAAAATGTTATTCACACATTTGTGACTTCTTATGGCTTATTTTAATAAATGCAGTGATTCCCTTATAGATTTAACTATAACTTCAATATGAAAAAACATTAACCAAATGAGTGGTTGATCATGTTTGGAACAGCACAATGAAATCGTGTGAACAGAGCCAGTAGTAGGGTGATGTAGATGGCTGAGTGTAGCTACCACACCTAATCACCACAGCTCCGTGTCAGCATCTTTCTTATGATGCAGGAACTAACATCAGCAAGTAACCCCTCGCCTGTCCCTGTCCTTCCCCTCTGCAGCTCAAACCCAGCTTAACCATGGCTGTCCCACCACAACCAGTCCAGTCCACATTCCACATATTGACCCTAATCAGTAATTCCTTCAGATTCCTGTTCATCCAGTCATGATTGTTGAGAAACCTGTTTTTACTTCCCAAATGTGACATTATTTGTCCCAGTTCTGACTTAAAAAGAAGCTTCATCCTACATTTCTCTTCAGACAAATGGACAGCGACAACAGGAGAATTCACCAGACCAGCTGCAAACACAAAAAGGGCTCCTCCTTGAAGATGGACCAGTGTGATAAAAGAGTCCAGTTCAGTGAAATTGATGGGAGGAAAAAAAACTGGAGGTCAAGGAGAACAAGAGATATTGCAGGACGGAAGGAGCTGCTTTTGTCAGCACAAAATAAATTGATGCAAATGTTTCATACTGTGCTGACGAGATGGAGGCAAACACATAGGTGCTAAGATGGGAAATTAAATGTTTTTTAGGTGTATAAATAGTACAGACGACAACATTAAGGCTGGGTTTTTACATTTAAATTTGGACATTTCTTGAAAAACTGCCCCTGTCTATACGGAGAGGGCAATAGAGGAGGACTGATGAGTGTAATAGAGAATTTCTGTCTGAGGTTATATGAGAAGGCCTAGAAGCAGGATGATGAGTCTTAATGATAAGGAGCCTTTTAAATAATAGATTTTATGGCTAATTTCTCACATTTTTAGCTCGGTTGCACGTCATAGCTTTCTTTGTTTCATCTTGCAGACTACTGCTTCCCCAAAACCTGGCTCGTATCAGTGCTCTGCTTCAGTGTGTATCATTACTGGCCCTATTCTGTCCCCTCCCCTCAGCACTCTCGCTTTGACCTCCCTTCCTCCATTTCTTGCTCCTTCCGTTATCAGCTGCATTAAGGCATTTTTATCTGGGCTGTGCCAGGGAGGTATGCTCACCACACCAGGAATAGCAACCCTCCGGGAATTTACTCCTTTGAAAGTATTTCTTTTTATCACCGTTTTTCCTTTTGTTCTCCAGCCATTTTTGCATATCTGCTGTATTTCTGTCGGTTCTTTACTTTTATTCAGCTTTTCACCACCTCTGTTTCTCATCTACAAAGCATCACACACACACACACACACACACACTCTCTTCCTCCCCCTCTTGTCTCGCTCCGTGTCCAGAACACCATGGCACCGGCTGTGTGGTGAACATCATGCTTGTCATCAACAAACCTGACTGTTTCCAGACTATCGTATCGTCCACCTCTTTCTCACTCTGATGGGTTATGTTTGCTTTGTCAACCTTTTTTCTCATCATTAACAATTGAAAGGTTGAATTTTTCTCTTTATTATTTTATTGGTATGAATTAATAATTTTTTGTAGTAATTTATATTTATTGTATTATATGAGGACAAATCCTAGTTTTGTGTAGAATTTGCTAAAGCACTATTTATCGGCTGCTGTGGTGCTACTTCCTGGTCCTGTTGTTCCACCTGGACACGGTGTCAGGTTTCTGTAACTCACCAGAGACGGCTGGTATCAGGAAATGACGGATCGTTGGCTTCAGCGTCAGTGATTATTACACAGCAGGAAAGAGTCTCGTCATCTCTTACCATACAAACTGGCAGTGAAGTGGCGACTGAGTAAGTGGCTGTAATGAGTGTCAGTGCATGAATGCATCGCTGGAGAGGGAACTATATTAACCCCAAGTAAAAAAGGATGTAACTCTGCAGATAAAGATGTGTTTTTCTCTTCAGTTATGATTTATCAGTTTCCTGTATGGAGCTGCAGTTGTGTCAGGATGGCGATGCATCACATTGTGTGCGCTTTTTTGTGTTTGTAACGTGCAACACAGATAGACTAATCACCACTGCATGATTCCTCATTCATACTGATGTAGCTGGGTCATTTTCTCCTCCACTGCTTTACCTCCTTCATTCCTCTCTAACCCCATTCATAGTGTGAGAAAGCAAAGCTTCCTCAGCATTGTTGGAATACCTAACCTTTGAAGAGTCATGGCAAATGTTGGGTTAGCTATGTTTTTTATTCAGGGTGCATGAATTATGCTTCAGGAATGAACCTGGTTCTGATAGGCCACAAGTCTATCGTAAAGTCATTGTCTGAGCCGTAGAGTGGCAAAGAAGGCTAACAGAGCTAGTTTCTGTGATAACAGCTGTGGTGATAGCCGAAATTCATTATTAATCTTAAGTTAGAGGTGTATCATTATCTTTAAGCTCTTTTCACACATGCACTGCAGCCTTGAAATGTTCCAGATGTAAACTGGAACACGTCTGCAACACTCCAATATTCCTACAGAGATGACATGTTTTCTCTCGGATCTATCTGTGCCTCCCTAGATGCTTCTTTTTAGTATTTCCATCCACGTACAGGCATTTTTGGGGTTATCAGGTACTCATATGGAGGCTGAATGTGCATATGATGGCGGTCCCAATCGCTCTTTTTCTGTCACAAACAAAAGGGAAAAAAAAGAAAACCATCTCTAGCAGAAAATCTCCTGCTGTGTAGTGTGAATGGCGACTGTAAGCAGTACAGACCTAATCCTTGGCACGTTTTCGAGACATCCACCATTGTGGACCATGTGTCCACAGTTAAAGTGTAAAATGTCAACCATAAAACCCCCCAAAAATAAAAACTGTATCCCAGCTAGATTGACCTTTTTATACTAGATTATGGTAATACAAAAAAGGGCATGTTAATACCCCCCCCCTCCAAGAGTCCTGATTTATTTACAGTGCGAAACATGACATTTTTACATCATGGAAAGCCAGTGGCCTGACAGAATATCAGTACTATTTCATTCTGCATGTTTCATGAGTAGAGATGCTGACTTTTTGTTCTAGAGAAGAAAATAAGTGACAACTATGATTTCTTTTCTGCCACCAGGTAGGAATGTGGGGCCTGGATTCACAAATCAAGAAGCCATTTTGGTCTCTTTACTGTCATCATGATTGTAAAATAATTGCATTAGTTTGAGGATTTATAGGTTTAAAAAAATAGCAATGCTCTAGCGTATGGGGCCATTATTGTAGCAATATTATCTACAAATCCGTGTGAAGAGTTACAAATGCATGTAGAGAGTTACAAATGCGTGTGGAGAGTTGTGTGTCCGTATCTTAATTTGTGTGTGCACAGTTGGATTTGCAAATTCGTAAATAAATCCACAAATGTGTGATGAGATTTGTGTGTCT
>JAVQJG010042567.1:0-13236 GCA_036024015.1 Craterocephalus amniculus | reverse complement strand
AGATAGATAGATAGATAGATAGATAGATAGATAGATAGATAGATAGATAGATAGATAGATAGATAGATAGATAGATAGATAGCGGTGAAACGGAAAAAAATACACAATGGACCAGTATGTATAAGAAAAACAGATAAAGTGCGCATGGACTGTGTAAGATGACCACATTATTAAGGAACTATTATGCAGTTTGATGGCATGTGGCAGGAAAGATTTCCTGTATCTGTCCGTTCGACAGGGGAGCGGATGCAACCTGTGAGAGAAGGTGCTCCGCTGTCTGTCCACTGTGTGATGGAGAGGGTGCTGATCGTTGTCCATGATGGAAAATATCACATTCAGCATTCTCCTCTCCACCACGGTCTCAAAAGTCTCCAGCCTGAGACCAAGCACAGAGCCAGCCTTCTTTATGACTTTGTCAAGTCTGTTGGTGTCGCTGGCTCTTATATTACTGCCCCAACAAACGGCAGCAAATAGCAGAACAGCATCAGTGCAGAACTGCACATTGTCCAGGACAGATGATGTATGCCTCCAGGTCTGAACATTTAACAGTCAATGAGTTCATAACAGTCCTGTGGCGCTGAAGAAGCCTCCTCCATTCCTGAATTGTTTTGATGTTTGAGTTTGTCCTGCAGATCAGATGTTTGTATGTGGTGTGACTTACCAGGTGTTTGCTACCACTTATGAAGGAACTAAAGAAATTTAGCAGATTTTCTGAGTATCAACATCAAATCATCCATCTTCAACCTACCTGCTACTGTGAGTTCTCTCCAGACAGTAAAACACAGTCTCATGTTTACTCCTCTTATCTTTTCAAATCAAATTGAATCAAATTTTATTTATAAAGCGCTTTTCTTGCAAAAGGCAACACAAAGTGCTTCACATAGTAAAAATGAATGCATATGCAGATAAAAAACAATGAACATACACACTCAGAGTAAAGGATCCCCATATGGAAAGGAAACACTGAAGCAAAAAATGTTAAAACAGTTAAAACAAAGAAAAAATAGGGAAACAATAAGAAGCTAAAAATACACACACACAGGCACAAAAAATAAATAGATAAAATAAATAAAAAATATTAATAAGATGATATAAATAACATAAAATGAATAAAATCATATCAAAAGGCTAGACTTTTTATCCTCCGCTAATATGTTGTACAAACTAATGTGTGAAAACGTTCATATTAGCTGATCTAATTGGCTTCATAATAATATAGTTATTCGGCAGATGTGGTGCAGTGCAGAACAGGCGCTAACTGTGTTTCTTCCATATGGATCATATCTAGGCCATCCAGTCACATCATGGCTGCAGCAGCATTCTCGACAAAGTGTGCTTTGTCTAAAAGCAGAAGCAGCTGCCTGTCACTCGAGTATTCATAGCAACCAAATGCTAACGAAAGTGAAAGGTAGCATACGGTTTGACTGTTCACCCAGCTTTTTTTTTCTGTACAGTGCCTTTTTTTCTGGTGTCTGGTGGTTTCACTATATGAAACCGATTGGTTTTTTTAAAGAAAAATATAAACTATTTTATTAGTGAGTGGTTGACTGTTTTTTTCTTTGTTTTGCTTTGTCTTTACATACATTGTCAGTAGGCTATATTAACACAGTCCAGAGTATGCCGTCGAGGCCTTGGAAAATATCGTTGCACTAAGCCTCTGAATGCCAGTTGTTTTCTTCTGTTTTCAGTCACAGCGGTTTCACTCATTTCCGCCTGACCCGTAATTTAATGAATGAAACGTGCGTTTCAAACGCCTTAACATGTTTGTTTAAAATGGAGGCATAGGTGTCGTTTCCCTTTTTACTCACGTTTTTAAGACCGCACTGTTAATTCACGGCATGCATAAACGTCTGACGTTTTAATATTCCGTGATTTTGCTCAGTTGTTTGTATTTAAAGGTGATTTGGCGGGCAGGCGAGGTCATTTGACAGCCGACCGGCTCTGTGGAGGCTGATGATCAGATCAAATTTCCTGTCTTGTTATCATAACACTGTTGTTACTTACAAGTCATGAAACATAGGTAGTCTACTGTGACATTCACTTTAATTTTTACTGGTGTGCTGCCAAGAAGCCCTAGTAGGTTTGATGTAATCCTAGGATACATTATTACAGCGTTATTACATTGATCACAACAAAATTTTGTGACATTAATTTCGTTGTCTCTCTTTTTCTGTTCCTCTTTTTTTTCCTTTTTTACAGGAAATTGAAGAGTTGAAAGCTCATCTGGAACCTTCAAATGCCTTTGTGCTTTTACGTTTACAAAGCTTCTACTTGTGATTATAGATTAAAGCTTTCAGTGATATTTTAATTCAAGAAGGCCTATGGTTATATTTGGAAAATAACGTGGTGGCAACTACATCACACTGAAATGTGAATAATCAGTAAAATGACATTATAGCACTTTACATATGCTGTGCTAATTAATACCAGTGCAAACAGTAATCGAAACATTGAAATGTATCCGCCTATGTCAGTGTTTAAGTGGCTCTGATGTTTTTTTTTAAATTTGCGCTTTGAGAATCATAACTACTTATATGTGGCTGTGGTGATATACAGCTAAAAAGTCAAATTTTCACCAATTTTCTCAGTGCATTTTTGGACTATATCACAACACTACTAGCATGAAGACTGCATGCTCCTTGTTGTTTAGATGCATACCACCATATTAACCCTTGTAAGGATGCTTCATTTTATATAAAGGTGTGTTGTTGGTTTTTGTTATCCCAACTGAAAAACACAAGAACAAAAATGTGAAAAATAAATTAATAAAGTTCTTTCTTCTGCTTCTGGTTTAGTGGAAATAAGTTGGTGAAGCAGTCTTGTGTCTTGTATTGATTATTTGACTATATTAAAGCTCTAATTTTTTTGAATGAGAGCTTACATGTGATTTTCTCTTAATACATCCATGATTTTCCAGTTAATTAAACACAAAGTTTGTTCTGTAGCTTGTGTTTCTGTGGAAGTTAGGGTAGTACCAACAAATAAGTGTTGTAAGAAGTAGTTAAGTATAAACTAGAGAAAAAAAATACAGGCATCGCTTTTTTTGCTCTCTGTAAATTGCAGTCTTTCAATACTTTTGCTTCATACGGAAGCGTACGCTTCCGTAGCTTCAAGATTAATTTGTAATATTTATTTTAGGAAAACACCTGGGGAATTATGGGATGGTGGGTAATGTTTTGACATGCAATTACATGGATGAAGAAATGTAAAAAATATAACATATTTTGAAAAAATTCACAACTTATATTTGGCATTTTCCTGAGTCCTTGACAAGTGGGAAGAAGCAGCAAATAATATATATATATATATATATATATATATATATATATATATATATAATATATATATTCTTAAAACGCCTATATAATTTAAAAACAAAAACCACAGACTGCATCAGTATGAAACATGCATTTTGGATACAAGCAGCAAATAAGTGTTCAGATATCTGAAAACATACATGATATCAAACCATGTAAAAAGTAGAGTGATTTGTAGTCTTGAAACTTGTTTGATCATAAAATCACAAAAACCAATATGTTAATAGAGAACCTTTGCATTGGAGGCATAGGAAATAGGGTCACACCTTCATGTCTGCGTTGCAAAACTGAAATAAAAATAACTGCCAGTTTCCCCTTTCTGCTTTCCACATGAGAAATAAATCACAAACCCCAATAGTTGTTTTATGTTGCAACATCTATTTATTTGTCTTTAGTACAGAGCATATGCATATTTATGCTTATAAAGAGGGAAAGGATACAAGCATCCAAAAACCAACCTACAGCACGCACACTCCATTCGCATACTGTATGACAAAGCGTAGCTGGTCAGTCTCTTCGATGAAAGCGACAGCTCTCACTTGCCATTCCTGTGAGTTTAGTCATTTTAAATAAATAGGTCTCTCTCCTGACAGAGAGTGAGAGCCACAAATTGCTCGTCCTGTAACGGAGCATTTCCTGCAGCTCTGTCATTGTTAAAATTAAAGGAAGGCTCACGGCTCATTTCCGGGTATATGAGTGTTTTCATTTTCTCACTGCACTCTTAAACTGTTCCCGAATATGTGTACAGACCATTTTAGAACCCAGATTACTGTTTGAGATACTAATGCATAGAACAAAAAAAAAACATTTAAATTTGTATCCACACAATCTCTTCCACTGTCAGCCCTGTTTACCCTAAGTAAAAGTTCACACCGAGGCCAAAAATGCTATTTTGCAAAAACTGTCAGTTGCTAAACTCTGACATATTGCATAACAGGGTGTTTTTGCGCCTGAGCAGTGGAAGAAAGTTGATAGGTTATGAAATATAGACACAATCCCAAACACATGATACACTGACAGTTCATTTATTAGTTTGGTAGCAATGAAGCAGGACAATTTTAACAGGCCTTCAGTATTCCTCTTGACATGTACACTCACCCACAGCTCAGGAACAGCATTTGTGATTAAACCAGCTTGTGCGTGCTCCCCTCTGTCTCTCATTTTCTCAAAATAAATTCTTTGTTTTAGCCGCTGGCATCAAGGCCATGAAGCTCCATCTTTGATGATGAGGGACTGACTACAACATAGAGATACTGTAAGTTCATTTATGTACTGTGCAAAATCTAAAAGGTGCTGACATGTCCAAACACTAACCTTTCCAAAGCACACAGTTGCTATAAAACCTTCAAACACACATGCTTCCAGGTATGCGCACACATAAGCAGGTCATTAAAGGCATATTTTGACTAATCTGCATCATGCCCATGGTGCTGAAAGGATTTCCCACAGATTCTCAATGAACAAAATTCCAGGTGAGCAATCAAATGTCTTTGTGCTTTTGTAGTAAATTGGGTGTTTTGGGCAAGAAACGATAAAATGCAGCAAGAAAACGGTTCAGATTGAGGCCACTTGATGTTAAGGTAACAAAGAACATAAAAATGGACAGAAACACATTAAAAGTGACCACACAGTCAGAACAACATCTGGCAACGTTACTAATTTTTAATGCTGATAGTTTCTGTGCAAAGTATTTTAATTATCCTTCACATGTGCATAAAACTGTATATATTAATGTAGGACTTTAATTAATGTCACCTGCCATGTTAGGCATCCACTTCTACTTTCAATACAAATCATTGCAACTTTAATATGAATGTATTAAGAATGAAAAAATTACTAAATGAACATGAGGCTCTTGTAATAAGCCTGACTGAGAAGTGCAAAAATCTAATACATTTATTCATTTGGTCAAGATGTGCTTTGGCCAATGATTAGACATCTTGCAGACAGACACGAGTGAGAAGTATCTTAACAGGAACCAGCTATTTTTCATATTAATGAGTAAAGCTCACACACTGTAGTTCCTTTAGTCATATCTGCGGTTGGTAAACACTAATTTGAGAGAGCCCTTATGTTGACTGGCAAAATAAAAAAATAAAAAAATTTCACAAAGCCACAGGACAATCGTTACTCCATCAAACAATCTTATTTTTCACAGGAAAGATCTGTACAGAGGGACAAATCAAGGCCTGTGTATTGAAGACGAGAGGAGGCCTTAGCTCTGTCAGCAGAAAAATAACTAGTCTTTAGTGATGTTCATCCACGGTCTGGTCTGCAGCCATATCTGTGTTTTTGCAGTACATATGACAGCAGCAGGAAAACCCTCTGAAAGAAAACTCTTACCACTTAGTCTTGAGTTAAGAGTCATCAGGAGTCCAGGGAAAAAAAACAATGATGGAGGTGAAAGGATCCTCCTCTTCTTTCTGACTCATTTCAAGATGCTTTCAAAGAAGTGTGTACACGTGTGTGTATGACAGGTAAAAGTAGATTGCAAAAACGTCCCCATACCCATGACTTTCAGTTTCCTCCTTCAACTCCCTCACTCGCTCCAGCTTCCGCTTCTAATCATCCTTCCCAGTTTCACTCTTCATCCCACCAGTCCTTTCTCACACGCAGTCCTGTCCAGCAGGTCAGCTGAGGAAATTGCTCACACACGCACAATCACATTCAAGCGTGCATGTTAGCACGCACAAATATTTCATCTTTGTCATCATCGCTGCTTTGTTGCAATCGTCTTATCACACCAGGGAACGAGTTGTGTATATTTTGTGTGAGGGTGTTATGTGTGTGCATCCAGTGTGGTCCCTGGTTGCTTGTGTCAGTTGGTCTCATAAGAGGAAAGCAGTGCAGCGTCCACGGGCTCCATGCAGGAGGGACAGGTGAAAGATCTCATCAGCCAGTCATCTATACAGTCCATGTGGTAGATGTGCATGCAGGGCAGGAACCGGATGGGATCTCCATAAACAAAGTCCATCATGCAGATGACACACCTGCAGAGGTCAACAAAGATCATTTTAAGACAGGAAAGAGCACAGATGTTTAGACGACGACACGTTTTAAATGTCATGATGAAAAGCGGATTGTAATTATATTATAGTTTCATATGTTTACCTTCCATACAGACTTAATAAACTGAATGTAAACATCAACAACTTTATTTTTTGGTACTGCTGAATGATGTGGGTATTCATAAAGTCTGCTACAGGTAAAGTGGCCTTCCCACCTGTAAAGCCATGTGACAACTGTAAACTTCAGCACGGACAAATTTTCCATAAATGGCTGAAATGCGGTGATCGAAAAAAAAACACTCAGGACAGAATTTTTTTTTTTTTTTTTTATTGTCTCAATGTCAATAATTTCATTGAGTGGAGGCACTCTAAATGTTCTCAAAGTTAAGGTCTCAGATAACATGTGGAGAACACTGGGTCTCTCCTCGCCGTTCAACATCACTGTAACGGAATTGATGTAGGACAAAAACCTCACCATATCTCCGGCTACATCATAAGTATCAAGTGACACTGTAAAGATATTTTGCTTTTACCCAACACTTGTTGCACATGCTTTCTGTTTTATTGATTTATTTTTGTCATTCTTTAATCAGAATGAGGGTGAGTAGAAAATGAAGGTACATCATTCTGAGTGTGAAATATACCGTTAAGCTGTAACACAACTCAGAAATCCCTACAATGCAGTCGGGCTCCTCTGTGCACATTTCCATGGTGTACACAGTTAACACAGCCGCAGGATAAATATTTTCAGTTGCTCCACGCTGGAGTGAGCATGTCCATTAACAAAAAAAAACAAAAAAAACCGCTGGTATTTGTGTCTGATTTTCAGCTGGTTTTCCGACGCATGCTCTGTCTGCAGTGCTGGCGGAAGTTTTCCCACCTGTATGTACGCATACATTTCTGTATAGTTATATCAGAGTATGACACATCGCAGCTATGACCTGCTGTCATGTAAATCAGATGAACAAAATCAGAATGTTATGTTTTTAACAACAAAGTATAGATCTGTTCTATAGGAAATGGAAGCTGAAATGACTTCTGTGGTGACTTGGCGTTTGTAAACCAAATCAAAATGAAGTAACTTGCCCTTGTAGGCAAGGTGTTGGGTCTTATGGGGAGGGTGGGCAGCCCTGCCAATATGATGATAGGGTAAACATGGAAATGTTTTATGTCCTAGTCTATAAATCAACACACCAACAATTTTGTTGGAATTTTCAACATTTAAGAGTCTTTAAAGCACTGAAAAATGCTTCAACAATGTTTTCAGCCTTGCTTGCACTTGGGGTCGTATACTAACTTTGCATCAAACGGCATAGCTTAGCTGCTTTGTGGGGATTTTATTGTTCATTGTTTACGTTACTTGCTACATATGCGCTATAGAATTTATTTTAAAATCCTCCTTTTAATTTATTGCTGTCAGTGCCCATGGGTTAAAGTTCCTACTCACTCTCTTATCTTCTTCTCTGAGCCATCCCGTCCCGGGTCATACACGCCCTTCGGCAGGTGCTGTATGAGTCCGATGCGTTGGGCGATGCGAACCTGCTCCTCTTCCGTCAGCTGAGTGGCAAGTCGGGCCTGGCTGGGTGTTGGGTGGTAGACCGGCACATGGATCTGCTCCTACACACAGAGAGGAAGCCACATGAATCCAGACTAAACAACCGTTTGATGTAAGTAAACCTAACAATTACATATGATGAAAGTAGCAGACTGGTATAAGTGGGACCTGGAGGGAAGGATTTATGGGAAATTGTCATGTTATGTCACATTTAATCACTAGTACATAAACACCGCTCAGTGGCATCCTTTTTATTTTATGCAGCTTTTTAAAATAACCAATAGCTTGTTGAACTGCAATGTATAATCTTGTGTTCTGGAAAAATTTATTCACTCAAGTGTTTCTGCCTTATTTATTTAAATGCAGGAAGCTAACGCTCATTTACAATCACTTTTTTTTAAAAAGTCTACTCAGGTCAAAAACCCCATTGTACACACACAATATGTGAACTGAAATATTAATATTTGTATCAATACCGAGAAGTGGAGTAATATCAACACCAACCAGAACAATAGTGGTTAGCATGGCTGTTCAAACTCCCAGCTTTATGAGTGGACGTTATTTTAACAGTGAAAGTAATTGAATAATAGTGAATGGTTCATAATTTCACAGTCAGTCATTCTTCATTTCAGGAAACAACTTCTTAAAACAACTACTTTTTAAAAAGTCTGCTCTTTATGACTGGTGCATTAGATCAAGCCAACCATGGGCAGTAGGTGGTAGTGTTTCCTCTCAGCTACAAAACGCCATCACAGCAGATTCCTTAACAACATGGCCACTTCTAGCCAGGTCATGTTCCAGCCTGAAGCAAGACAAAGAGTTTTCCAAAGTCTGATCTACATTAGAAGGTTTTTAACACAATCTTACTGGATAACAACACAACATTAACAAGCTCTCCTGTGAGTCAGCATGACATCACTCACTCTACCTGTAAGTGTGGAGTCATGCCTCTGCTTCTGAATAAATATATCTGGCGAAAGTTTTAACTTTCCTGGGAAATGTTTGCACAAAAGCATTTTCTAAAAACACAGACAAGCCTAAAACGCCACTTTAGAAAGAGGACTTCAAAAGCTACTCTGTCCCTCTGCACTTGGGTAGACAACAAAAAAAGTAATAAGTAAGAACACAAGCCTTTCATTTTGTCCATCTTCAAAGCTTCACATGGAAGAAAACAACCCACAAGGGAAAGATTAAAGTAGAATGAAAGTGAAAGCTTATATTGGATTGAAATGACTCAGACAAAAAAAGTATTGAGAAAAAAGAAAAGAAAAAAGAATCTCGTCAAACTAAAGAACTATAGAAATGAAAAAATCCTGGATGTATAAAAAACAAAAAAATAGAAAAGCCATCCATTATTACATTCAAACAGCCCCAGTTACTTTGAATAAAAATGCATTTTATTTATAAAGCATTTAACATACGCAAAACAAACGGCAAAGTAAAAATGATTACAAAAAAGTTTCAGAAGTTAAAAAATTTGTTTCTGTCCAACATTGTATTCTAAAAGATTTACATGTACAGCATAAACCTGCGGTGAAAATCCCAGTAAAATCAGAGAGCAAGAAGACAAAGACAACTGAGGAACAATTCAGTACAAAGTTGTGGGTGAGCAGAGTTTGGGTGCAAACTTCACCACAATGTTCGTGGAATGAATAGCATAACAGTCATGTGTGAACAGGATGGAAAGGACCGGCTGAGCAAACATCCCTGCGGACTTTACAGGGACATTACAGGACTTACAGAGACCTGAGCTGAAACCTGTAACTGAAGGGGATTGACAAATGAAGCTTTGTTGTAGATAAGGAGAAGAACTGACCCCCAGGGAAAGCCAAATCTACCACTCATTCCAGATTCTTATTTTTTTGTACCACTGACATCTTTTAAAGAGATTGTTTTAGGCACAATACAGCATGATGAGAAATCAATAGTGAGATTATGGGAAAGTGTGTTAAAGCTCACCCCAAAGCGGTTGTATATCACCAGCCACCCAACTCGTTATAGCATTATGCATGTGTATTTGTTTTCTAACTTACCGCTGGACCACTGCTACATCTGTATAGTCCCTTATTTTGCCATTTGGGGGCTTTATTAGATTCGGACTTAGCTATGCATAAACAAAAATATTTACTGTCCCTGTATTCATCTGTTCTGGTACAGCACTGATGCTCGCAAAAATAAAGATGACAAAATAAATAAAAATTATATACTCTCCCACAAAATAAAATAAATATTTAGTACCTACTGCTACATTGCAATTTTATAAAAACTATTAACAAAAAAAAGCAAAAAAAAAAAAAAAGCTATATCGTCATGTCTATTGTTATCAGGATATATGAGCTATATTGGGATATGAAATGTTGGTCATATCGCCCATCCCTATTTGTGTATCCTTAATGTATCTGGAGGTAGAGCAAAGCGTTCTCTTTTTTAAGAAATCAAATATGGTCACCTAAAATCCGATAAGTCTGACTGGATACAGCATACAAGCAATGATTACTATCTATTAAAATTATAATTGGAAATTAAAAGTTTTTAGGACATTTAGTTTCTTTTTTGATTTATTTTTCATTTTTGCTGGTGGTCAGGGGCAGTGATGTGTCTGCATACCCGTCAGAAAGTAGGTAGCCAGCCAGATGATGGGACACTGATATGAACATTAGTGTCATTTTTACAGGCTTGAAAAACTATTCATTAAACTTATCTTTACTAATGCACTTTTCTCTCATTCAGCCCTTTGGCTCTCTTTTTTCTCTGTTGCCACCACTTTCAAGTGAACGGCTGCAATAACCGCAAGCTGAGACTCCAGTTTTCGTTTTTCAAAATTAATCATTTGCAGAACAGTGTCACAGTTCGTGAATACTATTTCACACTCTGTAAATTTACGCAAATATTAACTTAATATTCACATGGATCCATTCATACAATATAAAACATTTGTAAGATTTAAAGAAAAATCAAAATTCTGCAAGGCTTTTATTTTGCTGTGGCAGAGCACCACAACCATTTACATCTCACACAAAACCTGATCACCATAAAAAACATGTTCATTCAGTAAGTGGAGTCACTTTGTGGTCTGTTCATCTTCCTTCCTTTTTCTCTCACATTCATGTTCCGTCTATGCAGTCACTTGCAGTATGTACAGGCTTCCTCCTGTTTCTCCCTGAGGCCTCAGTCGACTTCTCTTACTAAATCTACATGTCAAGTATGAAATGATCTAAAAGCCAATCAAAGATGAGAGTCAGTCCACTGCATCAAGTCTGCTTCCTCATTACACACTTGAATGTCAACAATCCATACCTTTTAATACAACGTCCACCCACAGAGAAGCTCAGATGGCAAAGAAACACATTTGTTTCTTTCCCATCTGGTCTGGTTTCAGAGTTTGCACCAGACCTTATTTTAAGGCCTTTTTCTTTAACACAAAACTTTTTGGAAGTTCTTGTGTTTGGCTGTGTATGTTTTTTACATTTTAAATCAAATCCCTCAGTGCCACACAGTTCATACCAGAGCAGGAACAATGAAGTGATCCTCCATTTCCTGGCAGTTGGAAAACAACGAGGTAAAGTGACACCACCTTGTGGTGGTAGTTGCACATTAATACCAGGTGCTGGTTAAAACAAGATGCACACCAAGATGATGGCAGCGTTAAGTATTCATTTTCTTAAAATCAAATGGGAATAAAACATCTGAAAATCATCATATATAAAATGATATAAAATAGCAGGCTGGGTTAACTTTAATAAGCATAACAGACATAGAAATCCTTTTTGAAACACAATCTAACTTTAGCTCTTTGAAAAGCTGCATTCAGATGTTAAGTAGTTTTCAAGAGACATAATATAGATGTAATAACGCTACCAACTGGTCTCTCAGTACAACAATTGAACCTATGACTCAGCATTTTTCAAAAACAGCTGAGCCTGTCTACTGCTCCCCTGACAGCAACTTCAGTAGTCAATGTGAAAAGAAAAAAAAAAGGGAGAGAGCAGTCAGACAACAAGAATAAAAGCTACGAACAGGGCCTCAGAGAGGGGCAGCAGCTGGGAGCTCAACTGTGCTGTGCTCAGCAGTTTTTTTGTTGTCATACGTCTCTTTTAATACAGGATGCGTCAGCTGTCTCTGACAACAGCTAATTAAGTGACCTAAGGGTGACCAGAAGCATTAGAGTCTGAAAGGAAGATAGGGGGAACTGGTGAGGGTGAGAAGTGGTGGAAGGATGAACGATGACTGGCTGAAATAAAAAGCAGATCTTGGTTTCCTTTGCCAAACATGCTGTAAGCTGCTGAGCAAAGCAGCAGCGGAAAACTGACAGCCTGCCAGGTTGCTAATGGTGAGCGGGAAGAACGTTAAAATTATAGGCGAATAGAAAGGAAAGTAGATGCACACAGTTAGCAGGAAAGAAAAACGTAGACGGGAGGTATTTAACCTAGCTCCTCCGTCATCCAATCCTAACTGAGAGAAGGAAGGAGTGGGCGAATGAAAGCTAAAGGCACTTTCAACCCACAAGTTCAATAACAAACAAAAAATTTAGCTCCAGGAGCTCATTGTGTATTTATGCATGGTTGAGACATGAAAAAAAGTCACAAGGATATGAAACCCTATCACTTGCAATATCAATGATTAATTTGTACAGTGCTGTGAAAAAGGTTTTACCCCTTTTGTGTTTTAATTTTTTTTCAACTTTGTCACATTTAACCTTTACAGATCATCAAAAAAAATGAAACATTGCACATCGATAACCCAAGTATTAAAAAGATCTGTTGTGATTTGAGTTGTTAATCGAAAAATCCTATCCAAACCTATCAATACACTGTCAGAGCCATTAACCATAGAAGGAGAAGGCATGGCACAGTGGTGACCCTTCCCAGGAGTGGACGACCTACCAAAATTACTGCAACAGCACAGCGTAGACTAACAGCAGAAGTCACAAAGGACCCAAAAACCACTTTCAGACAACAGAGAGTCTCACTTGCCTCTGTTAATGTCATTGTCCATGACCCCACCATCAGAAAGACACGAGGCAAAAATGGCATCCATGGAAGAGTTCTGAGGCAAAAGCCACTGTTGACAAAAAAAAATTTCAGAGCCCGACTCACTTTTGCCAGGACTCATCTGGATCATTCCTAATGCTTCTGGGAACATTTCCTCTGGACTGAAGAAACTAAAGTTGAGCTTTTTGGGAGAAATGCATCCATTTACATCTGGTGCAAAAGGAACACTGTAATTGACAACACGAACATTGTGCCTAGAGTAAAACATGGTGGTGGAAGTGTGATGATCTGGGCCTGCTTTGCTGCTTCAGGACCTGGGGGACTTGCTGTGATTGATGGAAGAATGTTCGGCCATCAGTTCAAGA
>JAVQJG010042559.1:0-21450 GCA_036024015.1 Craterocephalus amniculus | reverse complement strand
CCTGCAAACATGAAGGGGAGTGAAATTTAAAAAGGTAGGGAGTCTGACAGGAAGTCAGTTTGACTGCAAATTGAAATTCACTGTTTTATGCAATCAAAGCAAATAGCCGAGAGAAACATTGAAGTTAGGGGAAAAGAGTGCTCAGTTGGGGTTCTAGTTAGTTTCCCACCGAGGTTCATCACTGTGTGTTCAGAGCATCCCAGGGCGCTCCCTTTTTCTCCTCTTAGCAGTTTAATTAGACATCCTAGTGTAGGAAAAGGGCAGATGTGGTATGAGATACACAGTGTTACTGAGCAGAGGAGCTCTTTGTGTTTGTTCTTGAGGCATAAATTGCGAGGCCTTGTTTGTAGTGGATTAATAAGCAATTGTCCTACAATTGAGAGCTAGAATATTTATTCTGCAGACATGATGATAACGTTAATGATGATAATAATAACAACAATAACAACAGTTGAGCCTCATGGGAATGCCTTTTTCTGTGGGCATTTCTACATAATTACATGATGCATACCCATAATTCAGCACTAATGCGTTTAGAAAAATAGCGGGGGCTGAGAGGTAGGTTATACAACCGAAGGAGGCTGAAGTCTGAAAATACTCTAGGCAGAGCGAACATAAGGCGGTATTACAGTATAGCTCTGTGTATTTAAGAGATGAAACAGAAGGGAGAGGCGAAAATAATAAATCCACTGAGACAGGGGCAGCTTTGAAAACGCAAATGATGTTTTTAATTCATTGGCTACTGCTGTGGAGCTGTGTGTCCACGACGCCCACTCTGTCCTCGGGATAAATTTGCTAAAATAGCTTTGACAAGGGTACTTCTTTTTTTCTGTTTTGTTTTTATCTCATGCTGACTTCTCCAAGCTTGTGATTGATGCAGGTCTTTCCAAAGCAGCAGCACTCATTGTTTTAAGACCACATACCTGAGTAATGAATGTTTCATTCAGGAGACTAAATATGAGTCGGCTGGGTGAGCGCCTCCCCAAGAGCACTGAGGAATGGAAGACTCATGCATGCTAATAATGGCTTTAGAGAGTATGGGAGATGGAGAGACAGTAATAACAAGAAAGAGAGCAGCCGGCAAACATATCAAGTTATTCAGTGTAAACTTCAGTCCCTTTGGTCTGCATGTCCTCTGTCAGTCATCTCCAATTCTTCTGACCAGGTATAAAAATTCTGAGACAAGCTTCTAAACAGGAAAAAACCTACAAGAATGGTTTTAACTAAGCCAGCACAGCAATATATCCATCTTGTTGACTTGGAAGGTTGGGGTATAGTTTTCACTACAGTTATATGCTGGCCTGTCGTTTCTAAATTCAGACCAAATCTATCAATCTAATATGTGCTGCAAGAGTGCCTGACAAGTCCTGCTGTGCGTTGCCCGTGAAGACTGAATGGGGGGAGGTGCACGGCCTGTGAAGTAAGTCATGCCGACTCACACGGTGTTCAACACTCTTGGTTTGAAGCCACTCCCACCCACTCCTGAGATACAGCAAATCCTAAGAGTGAGGAGTAAACGTGATGGAAAACGAAGTCGTCCATGTGCCATGAAATGCCACATGTGCAGTGAGATAGCCACGCAAAAGATGTTTGCTCCAGATGTTTGCTCCAGATGTAATTCTTCCACTGGAGGCCCTGGGAGTGTAGCTGCGAGGTCTGTCATGTGTGACATGCAAATTACGGTGACTAAATCTCCAAGAAATACACATTCTGGTGAACTCAAAGTGACTCACTGACCTTAAGACTCATCCATGCTGAATCCTTGTCTCACCGTGAGCAGATTATGATTTACGGTAAGCTGACGTGCATCAGCTATCAAAGGGAGTTGAGCCGGAGAGGAGTTTTGTACTTTGCTGCCAGTAAGAGACATATATACACAGTAAGACAGATTGAAAGACACAAAACAGAGAGAGAGGGGGGAAACACAAAGGATGGAAAAGACGAGATCCAGTGGGATGTGTCAAATGTTGCATGAATCACTAAATGCTTCCTGCTGTAATTGGCTGTATTTAGTGCATTAGCTTATGATGGAGGCCAAATGCCTCCCATTGCACAAATTGTGTGTGTGTGTGTGTGTGAATATGTGTGTGAGTGTCTCATATCCAACACTCAGTGATGAGATCAAAGGTTTGCCACTGTGCACAGACTGAGTCATAAGGTGACATTGTCAGGTTCACTAAGGCTCAGATCCTTGAATGCAAACGTTGGGTGGAGCTCAAGGCTCCTGTGTGAGGAGGTCTTCTTCTAACGGCAGAGAGGCTGCAAGTGCTGTCAAACATTCAAAGGTACCAGCAGCAGTCCTTGTCTTAGTCCATCATGTACTGCAGAATTAGTAACGCATGCTGAAGTACTTCAGTAATCGCGGTCACAAACACAATTAAAGCACATAATCACCAGAGTGTATGCACCCCGGTGAAGCACAAACAATACCAAAAAGATGATTTGGAGCGATAAAGCTTATGGTTTAACTGCTCTGACTAATGGATTTCAGTGGCTTACATCACTGTTACACCATTTCTACCTCATTGTTATTAAGTATTCATGGATTATCCAACATTGTTAAAGTAACCATAATAATCCTGCTGGGTGTGCAGCAGCTGAAAGTGGCAAGGGAAAAAAAGGAAAAACTCACTGCATGCATTTCAACATTAATATTTAACAGAACATGGAATACAAATAAATGACAGCATCCATGATACATGCCGATCAAACAACTGCATGCATTTGTAATTTATTTAATGTAGTCAATGCCATTACCACACGCAAAACATATATATATATATATATATATAATGAAAAGAAAAAGAAAAAAGAAAGAAGCCCTTAGTAAATTAATCATTCAATCTACCCCTTTACATTTACAAAAACAAGCATCAAATACCTGTTGAACCTTTTTTTTTCTTTAGTCTAAAATCTCAGGCAGTTTACCACAGAACCACATTGTTCCATCATCTTTTGTTTCATGAATTGTTTCAACATTCTGTGTATTTTTTCATTTCTGTTTCAAAATCCATTCCACAAACTCAATTTGCTTTTACATTTGTACTGTGTCTAGTTTTTATCAACATGCAGATTCTAGTCACATTGTCTGGTCTGAAACCACCACAGGACACAGTCTGGCAAAATGTTTTTGTATGCTTTGTACATCTGGGAAGCAATTCTTACATGTGACGCAGCTTGTGCAAAGAAAATATTGTATGCCATATGTCCTTTAATTACTGTGCAGAAACAAAAGAGATCAGTCTGTTCAAATAGCAATAAACAATGGATTGACTGTTCAAACAAAAGTATTTTCTTATCTCAAACCATCAAGAATAGTACGTTATCCTTTTATTACATGCATCAGTTTGAGTTACAGATGCATGGAAACAACAGCCTCTGCACAACAGGTTTGAAAGCTTATGAAGTTTTGAATGGATTTATCCATTATGGTTTTGTTCTTTTAACTGGTTAAAATAACACTCACATTTTAAACGTCTGCATACCTGCAGACAGGTGTGTACAGTGCTGTGTGGGCTGCTTGCACATGGCGAATGGTTGTTTTCAAATCAACATGCAGCACAGCCACAGTTTCTCCACTGGTGGAAAAAACACACATCTGGGATGTTGGGCGATGGTCGTGAACAGGGTCAGTGTGTGTGTGGGTGGAGGACTGGAGGTCACCACACGGACATGACAGGCAGACTTAATGCAGCTAATGAAGCAGACAGACTCTGGGCAGTGTTGACACACACATTGGAGAGCTCCGTTTTTTCGAGCACAGACTGCTACAGCTTAATTTGTGGAAGCTTGGATCCTCCACACAAACTTCACAAAATGCGTTCAAGTAAAGACAAAACAGGGAAATCTAAGACAATAGAAAAAAGTTGTTGGAATACTGTAACAGGAAGGTGTCAGAGAAATAAAAAATTACTCATTGTCGGGCATGCAATCCGCCTTTTCCTTAGAGTACACCACAATGGAATACGGTGTATAATGCATGGGGATTGTCAACTTCAGGAAAGTTATCAGTCTTAGGAGACGGGGATAACAGACAATACACATACATCTACAAGGAATATGACCAAACGCATGAAAAGAAAAACAAAAAATCTCATGGGTCTTTCACAAGTGGCCATGTAAAGCAAAGTCCCACTTTCTGCCATAGAAATAGCTCAGCACACACTTTCAAGCTTTTACAACACTGTCTCACTTTTAGCAGTGAGGAGAATGCAAGCATATGATGAGCATTCTGTGGTGAAAAAACAAACACGCCTGCCACATGTTTGCTGGAAGAACCACCATATGTACGGTTTTAGAGGAGAGAAATCCAATCCTAGGTGTAAATGACTCTGTGAAAGTTGGCAAAGTCTCTTAGTTGTCTAACTTTGTGTTTTCATGACTAACTTTAGTTAAGAGACAAAAGACAAATAAACCAATTTAGAAACAAATTGGACAATATTATTGCTTAAATTTAGGATATACTATGGGTGAAACGAACAGAGACTGAGACTCATTAAAACTATGCTCTCTTATCTTTTTTGCGACAGATTTGCCTTCATTAGTGTTACATAAACTGATATTACATCAAAACTTGAATCAGACATCCATGTGCACAGATGGTGCATTGATTGAAATATTTATAGAACGTGGACAATGTAATAAACCAAGCTCTTTTCTGGCTGTAGATTGATACCGCAATAAAGCCAGTGAAACAGCCTGAAATAGAAGCAAGAACTATTTTCTGTCCTTTCTGTAAATCCACCGGGGTTGAGACAGAACTCTTATGTTTAGATGCTTCCCAGTAAAAACTACTTTTATCTTTATCAAACGGCGTGAATTGTTGGTCATTCTCAACCTTTTGACTTTTTCCCTTGCTTACCTATTCCTCCCGAGGCTACTGAGACTAAACCTAGAAGGTTCATGATTTACCCCAACCACTCAGTCTTAGCTCAAATTTCCAAGTAAAACCTCAGAGGAGCCCTGACATTCTCACATGTACAAACCTAGGTCCTCCAGGCATTTTAGTTCTCTTTACCTATCTGAGAGGCCTCACAGTCATCACAAATATTCCCTAAAAAGAACAATCCAGGGAATAAACATTCTGGCTGCAGAAAACACTGCCAAACCACATGTGTACACACTAACTCTGTTTTGTGGCCATCAACCTCTAAAACTCCATTTAGTCCAACTTTGCTAACTCAACTTGGCTTCCCTCAAGCCATAAAGCTGGCAATGATCAGAGTGCAGTCATTAAAGGAATAACATTCGAGGAACATCAATAAATGCCTAGAAGGCTCTAGGGTCAGGTCAATCATTGCAGTCAGTTAACGGTCTCCAAACAACAAGGCAAATTCATCATAGGAGCTAATCACATTGGGCAAGTCCACACTTTGCCTCAGAACAATATCCGCTAATGACATTAGCAAAGGGCTAGTAATATGATGTGATTTGCTGCTGTCACACAGAGGTGCTGATCGATGGAGGGGAAGAATGGAGCATAATTCAGGGAAACCCAATGTTCCCAGCTACCTTCTAGACACAGTTATAGAGCTGTTACATAGCAAAAAAATTAAATAAAATACAGTCAAATATTGTTCTGTGCATGTGCATTGTGCAGTGCAATGTCAGATTTTTCAGAATTGTTCAAAAGGCAGGTACCTTGGCTTGACAAGTTTTGGATTTTAAGGTAACATGTCACTCTATTTGGCTAGAAAATGCAGCTTTGTTGTATTGAGTCTGTCTGTTTTTGCTCTTTGCTGGAAGTAGAACTAATGTGTATTTTCTCAAAAGAAAAAAAAGTCTCTCTGGGGTCAACGGATTCAATTAACCTTTAAGAAGAAAAGCATCATAAGGAAAAAAAGAAGCAAAAGGAACTTTCAGTGGACTTGTGGCTGCACTCAACACCCATAAGATACAGTATAAGCTGTAAAAAATACATCATTGTTGAAATAATTGATTTGTAGGCAGCTGGATTTTAGAAGAGTCCTCCTACATACCCACAGAGACTGCAACAAAGGGTGCGGTGTGGCGATGGGAAGTTTATTATATTATCAGACATGAACCTTTCAACTGAAATAAAAATGCAACGGTGATGTTAAACCGAGTCATGTGCCTTTCTGCTCTGGATTACAAACAGCAACCTATTCGGCAGTAATTCTTCTAAAGCAAATATCTGAATTTCCATTGTGGTTGCAAGGATTTTTATCTGACCCGGACCTTTATACCAAGTATAACAAAGGCAACAACAGACATTATACATTTTTAATTACATTTCTTGTATTAGTTTCATCTTAAATGCTTGAGTCTGTGGATCCAGCCACTTTTCAGATGTCTGGTTTTGGGCTGAGCGTATATGTTTGAACATATCTGGGCTCTTGAGCAGGACAAAATCAGCACAGAGGCAGCTTGTCTGCTCGGCCACCTCACTGTCGCTGTAGCAATGGCATTGGATTTGGATCTAAGACTCCATGTCTTCCTTTTTTCTCCCCAACCAAAACCCCACCTATGCCTCCATCCATATTCACAGCCGCCTGCTCCCTGTCATATTCACCTCACTTGGCTTCTACTCCTGCCCAGCCTCATTGTCACTCAGCTGGGGATGGGTGACCAAGCAAGCTGGGCAAGGGCCAGGGCCTGAATAATAGCTACTTTATCTCCTACCATGGGAAACCAGCAGCCTGTTCAGAGGCAATCTTCCTGTGCCTGTGAATGCAAACCCATGAGAGACAGACACAATAAATGTGTAAACATCTATGGAAAAAAAACAGAATGGCACAAAAAAAGGCAAACAAAGAAAACAAAGGAAAAATAAGTCTGTCTTCCTGTAAACTCCATAACCATTCCTATTTCCAGACAAGTACGACATCAAATATAAGTTACCTGCCAAACGGAATAGGTAACACTGGACATGACTGTGACTTTTACAGCTCACTATTTTGTGAAAGTGTAGCATAGAAAGCCTTAGGAAAGCCATAATGAGGCAAAACAAAAACAACAAAATAAAACAGCAACAACAAACAAAACAGCATGAGGGATTTCTTCAATCTTCTGGCTTTGGATGCCTGATATTGCGAGCAGCGTGGGACAGGACATCCCTGCAGCTCTTGTCTAAGTCCTGCTGCCCTGTGATGGTGCCGCCATGCTGACTTGTGAAACAAGCTCAAGCTGATGTCTCCTAACAGTCTCTGTTCAAGCACAGCATTTCATCAGCCTTCCTCCTTCTTTTAAACAATATGCAAAAGGAGTCCTCACCTTGCTGTCACCTTTTAACTTCTACATACTCTGCTTGCCCAACAATGTTTGACCCATTTTGACTCATAAACTGGACTTGCTGTGTAATCATGGTAAGTCATGTTTTCCTGGTACCATAAGATGCCTGGAAGCTCTCTCCTCCCTCCTAATCTGGCTTTACGTCTGTGCCAAGAAGCTGTCAGTGTTACACCGGCCAGCCGGTGGTCTGGCAGCTAGAGGAACCATGGCAGGGAGGACCTGCTGTGGTTCATTTGGGCACCAGAGCTCACACACGTCCCCTTTTAACAGTGCGTTGTAAGGCTGAGGTATGACAGAGGACCTGTCACACCTCTGGTGGAAGGTCAGCCATGATGGTGGGTGCCCTGCAGCAGCTGCTCTAGGAAGAGGAGCAAGGTTAATGTGCCTGACTTTACCCCGGAGAACACTGCTTTGTCAAATGTTAACAGAGGATGGCTCAGTTGAAGCTTGGAGCCCGCCGGATGTGGACATTTAAACTAGCTTCATTCATTTTATATAGTCAAATACATAAATAATAACAAACATTCTTTGTTGCCCATTGCTGATGATAAATCCCGATTAATACAGGTGTGAATAACTATGATACAAAGAATAGGCCAAGGTATAATGAGTTAAGCTTTGTTATGACCAGAGAAAAAATGTAGTTCAAATTAAAATGAACAATAAGTTAAGATCGAAAGTACACAGTAACAGGCAAATGTCAGCAGCCATAATTTGGTCAGAAGCTGGAAAACGTTTTCAGGTAAACTAAGCTGTAGCAAGTTTGCCTGAAAGTTAACCTTAAATAACAGGGAAGCTGTAGACACTCAGCTGGTACTGTAAGGAAGAGCTGTAAAACTAGTCTACTTTCAGGCTACGTTTAAAATTTCCATAAGGTTCCTGATGTTTCTTAAAAAAATAGGATGCACCAATAAAATATTTCTTCAAACAGAGTAGGCCTACTTACATTTGACTACTTGCTGAAACTGAGTACTGATGTGAGTACAAAAGAATCCCTTTAGTGTTAAAGAGCATGGACCAGAACATCAGCTGCAGCAGCCGAGTGGCTGCATTTGTGATAATTTAAATGAAAATGTAGCCATCCTCTAACCATAGGTGTCCAACTCTGGCCCTTGAGGTAATACCGAACAGCTGGAGGTGGTCTGCAGGTCTAACAGCACATGTACTGCTAATACTGCAAATCCTAGAATGCTCTGCTAGTGTTTTGGCGCATCAATCAGGACACGGCAGTAATCATAACATCTCACAGAAGACGTCCAACTGATTAACACCTTCACTCGATCCTGAGGACTTTGTCAGCTCAGAACCTGACCCCAGACATACTGTAGCATCCCAGAAGTTGTGTAGGTATCTAAGTGTATCTGAGTAGATCAGTGTGGAGAGAACTGAGTTATAATTGATGTTTTCTTACTAGGCATGGGCATGAATGATTGCACATTTATTGAAGAACATTATTTTGGTAATTGGTTCATCATAATTTTATTTTTAATTTACTATTAGCCTGTGGAATTAAGTTACAATTGAAATTTAAATCAGAAGGCTGCAAAAAAAAGAGACCTATCATTTTTATCTTAACTTTATTTATGAAATGAATGCCACTGATGTGTTTTATTATTAGAAGTTATATATTGTAGTATTAATCTTTGCTTGTTCCATATTGAACTTTTAAGTAAAACGTCATTGTTTTATCGGAGGAATTTGGTTTTAAACTATTTTCAATGTTGGCCTGTCACTTTGTCCAAGTTTAAGATTTTACCCCGCCATTTATTTAAGTTTGACATCCCTGCTCTAACGCTGGACAACTGTCAGAATCCTCATAGACAAGTAGGATAAAGTTGTGTTTGGTTGTGACCAAGATAGCAACTACTGTTTTTCCCAAATGTTGTCTTGACTTACAAAATGTGTCAAATTGCCAAAACTTGACCTCCACATGTGGCCCACATGGTACTTGCCATAAGGCAGGACTACTCCTGGTCCCCAAAATACATGCTGTAATCCATATCTCGGCCAACAACTGACATCTGTTCCACTTCTAGCCCACACCACACCTGTGTAACTGAGCCATAAGTGCCAACTATAGCACAGTTCTGTCCCAAACATGTCTGCTTTCTGGGATATATTCACCGCTGCACCTACATGCCCAAAATCAGCTTCACTCACTGAGATAAGACCGAATTCAGAATTTTTTGTGGCAGGAGTAAAACCTTTTATTATTTTTCTAATCGTATCAGCTGCACAACAGTGGTAGCACAATGTATGTGGCTATGATGTATATATTAGTGAGATTGATGCTTCGGATTATAGATCTGGAAAGTAAAACAAACATTTAAATTGATGGTGATGTGTAATGACAATACAAAAGTTTGATTTCTAGCCTTCCAAGAAGCTCAATACTTAGTTCTCATCAGAGACTGGGCGCTTGCCATTTTTTCCACTTCCATGCACAATATTGAGTCATTCATTTCTATTTTGGGCCTGTTGATCTGCAAATGTGTGTGTCGGCTTGTTTATTAATTTAGTTGCCAAAACCGTAGCTTAGGGTTAGCTTTATTACACCAGACACTGTCACAATCTAAACCAGTCTCCCTGGGACATTAGGAGAAAAACTGAGGATTCCAGATAGCTCCTCTTGAGATGAATCCTGCCAGCATCATTACCATTAAACAAGTATGTGCTACTATAAATTAACTTACCAACTGGAGCGAGAGAAGGGAAATGTGGATGGAATAAGCAACAATTTACTTTCTTCATCTGTAATAAAAGGCTTCAATACTTGAAGGTGTATTTTACATAGTGTGCTGAAATAGAGTGCTAAATTTTGCAGTGCCAAGTCAATAAAAATGGATGTCACAGTTGGACTTATGTGTCTATGGCTGAGGCCTGAAGGTACAACAGAGAAGTTCAACACCAAACACAATCCACTCTCGCTCTCTCCTCTCTGAAGCCCATCTGAACTATATAAAGCACTGTGTCAGTGAAATTCGCATGGACAGCTACATGATTTTCTATTTTTTTCCCAGGGCTGTATCATACACTCAGATCATTTATAAATGAGTTGGCGGATGTCTGCATCACAAGATGTGCCTGAGCACGTCGGCAGACATTCCAGCTCAGGCTGAGCCGCACTGTTCACCAGTGGAGCGTTATGGAGAATATTATTTCACAGAATCACGCTACTGGTTGTGTAAATTTGTTTTGATGTTTAGTCTTTACTAGTTGTCAGCGTGAAATACAACAGCAAAAAAAATTAGATCAACTCGTAAACAGCTTCCATCAGACGTCTAACTGAAGAGCAACTCTGGACTCACAGAAGTAGAAATATCTATCTGACTCCAGTGTTAAACCTTTAAAAATCATTTTATAGTAGCTGTCACAATTTGAGCTGTCAGAAAGTAATAGTTTAAATATAAAATGAGAATGAGACTGATCTGTCCTTTTTTATATATGCATATTACTTTAAAAAGAGTTTTCTAAGTATTTATTACAGTAGCAACTAAAATAATGTTTTTTGAGCCTTGGATGTACAACTTCAGAAGTCTCACAGCAAAGTCGGAAATTCTTAACGTCATATTTTATGCATTATTTTTTTACTGTACAAACGTTCGATTGCTTTATTGTATTGCATATTTGTTTGTTTATCTGCCTAGGGACTACAGATGGAAATTAGCTTGTTAGCAATAATTCAGTATGTAGACGTTTATTAATAAGCACTCTCCTCATCAAATAAATTAACCAATTATATAAAAATTTCAAGTCAGTAGTCATCCATAGATTTTTCCATTCTTTCATACCTCAAGACATGAAAATAGCTATAGAAAAGGTGCACCTTCCTCATATTTTGTGTAGTAGTCCCAGAATGGCTCTTGCATTAAATTAAAAGGGCAACAGAGTCCATATAAGGAGTTGGACGGCAAAAATGCATACATGACTCCCGGAATACTTTGAAAGTCATGCTGGTAGGTGGGTTAATGATCATCATTCATGTTCAGCACCAATGCAAAGTTTTCTGTTTTCTACCTTTGCTGTGTGTCCATGCAGAAATATACAATAAACCATATTAGTACATATTATTATACAATAAAACTATAAATTAAACTATAAATATACAAACATCTATCCAACTGACCCTTAATGAAAAATATTTCCAGATGTAGTCCTGTTTTTGTAAATCATCTCTCACTTCTGTTTTTTCTGGACATGGATTTTTTAAGACCCTGCCCCCTTTTCTGAGGCCCGACACTGGCTCAAAACCTGCTGATTTCTCATTCAAACTTCTTTGTTTTGTTCCTGTCACATCATCACATTCATGAGGCAAAACTGCTTCAAATCACTAACCCATCAGAAATGATGCAGCATTTAATTTGCGTGTTATTTGTTGTATGCGTCTCTTCAGCTTAGCTGCATGCCCGGATACAGACAGGAAAGTCTTTCAACAGCAACTCAGACACATTTTGTCTTTTGGGTGTCTGAGTACATGAAAAAGAGGTGTAGAAAAAAATCCCCTACAGCACGTTGACTCATGTTGCAGCTTGGAAAAAAAAAAAAAGTCAATGCAGCCAGTGTGTGAAGTTGAAGGTAAATAAAGACACAAATATTTTGAAGCTTTCTGCTTGTTTTCAGAGATGAAACGTGACGTTTTTTAATGACGGTAAAAAACCATCTACAAACAAACAGGGAAGTCAGCTTTTAGTCCATTGCCTTTCATTTTGAGCTCATCAGCAGACATGTGAACCTCAAGAGTCATGACATAATCACTCGCCTGCACCAAATGTGCTTGCTCCATGTCAGAAGAGGTGTTGTATTAGTGGCTGAGATGACATATCCAGCTACCTGTGGGCTGAAGATGGGCAGGTGTTTAGGGGTTACATGCTTAGGGAGTCTAATGAACCCACAGTACTAGCAGAGACTATCGGTTCCAGTTTTGCCTTCAAGGTGTGTTACAGAGATCTGGTGGTTGCAGAGTGTTGGGAATTCAATATAAGCAATATGCTGGGGAAAGAAATTCTTGTCAGCTATTTTTTTCACACGAGGGGAGCCCGAGAAGAGTATAAACGGGAATGACATGTCATGCTTTTTGTTTTATAATAATGTATTATCACGATATTCTATTTTACTACCATGATACTACAAACTTTTAAAAACACACTACCAACAATGTAGTTTTTGTTATTTGTATTAATTGAACAGGGAAAAAGCTGCAAGAGTGTTTAAGCTGCAGAAAAATGAAACACCCTGCCCAGCTCATTTGAAATGGCTGAACGCTGCTGTCTTGCCAAATCTAACTGGAGGCTTGGACTGAAGTCATGGGTGGATAGAGGGGCTCTGCTTCCCTCTGGTTCAGACTGAGGCCTGTGGGCTGCTCAGGGCCGCTTGAGATCATCCGTAGCCTTGGTGTTCTTTCATCTCCATTATTTATATACTTAGAGCAGAGGAACAATCTCCCTTGCGGCAGCTCATTGGGCTTATTCCCTCCCTGTCCCATTGCACAGAATCTTTATTTACACAGACATCACTGGTTAAGCACTGGCCTCAAAGGGACACTGCTGTAAACCTTCCTACTTTGCCTTCTGTGTAATACACTACAGTAATAGGGACTCAGCATTTGAGCCATTGACTATGAACAAGAAGAGAATTTATCAAGGTTTGAGTTGAAAATCTTTGTGCCTTGTTGAATCCTTGCAGTATCTCTCATCTAGATGTCATCATCTTGCAAAGGCCTAGCGATTTCAGTGTATCATCAAGGAGATAAAAATTAAAATAAATAAATCAATAAAAATCCGCCCTACAACCGTCCAAAGCTGAGATAACTGTGATTTACAGTGTACAGTAGCTTGATTTGATTTCAGCTGCATAGGTCATGCAAACAGCTGTGACAAGCTTTAAAATGGAAAGGAACCTCAGCTTATACACTAAATTATTTAGATGCAGCTAAATGAGTGTGGGTTGAATTTGTTGTTGCCAAATGGTTTGTAAATTCTTGAAATCCAATGATTGCAAGGGAGAGGAGGAGATAGAGAGAATGGGGGGGTTAAAAATTTCAGTGCATCTTCGGCAGGAATATTTAGAGCCATTTTTAATACAAAGCAGTTCAACAGTATGGCTTTGTAGGACAGCAGGAAGACAGTTGTCCCCTTCAGGGTGATGCTTCTGAAGCCAGCCCATCAATCTCCAGACCCGGTGTGTCTGCAGTCGCTCTCTGGGAATTCAGAGTGAATGCAAACAATGATGAAACCTCAGGCTGTGCAATTCTACTCTTCCACTTTGTATGAGGTAAAATTGTGTGATTGCCTGATGCATTGCTTGTCAACTTAATTCCATAGGATTGTGCATGTGTCTGCATGACTACCCCAATGGGTGCACATACTGTATGTGTCACTGGCACCATGTGTTAAACCATGTACGAAAGTAATTACATCCCTGGAATGAAGCAGTGTAAAAACTTGAGGATGCAATTATGCTCCCATTGAATAACTCATCCTTCCTGGCAAGAGCTAATTGCATTGAAATGGATTGTGTGTAGTTCTCTAGCATGAGGCATTAAGATTAACGCCAGGACAGTTAATAGTGTGTCATTTTTAACCAACTATCCCCCTCCCATTCCTCACAACCATCTTTAATATAAGATTAGAAGCAGGGAGAAAAAGAGAGTGCAGGAGGATAGAAAAACATGTCCTGTCTCTCGGCATCTGCTTTCCCAGCTGGGAAAAGACCCGAGCTATTCATCAGGCTCCACGCCGCTGTCTACATGTATTCAACTCACTCAAAGGTCACACCATTAAAACACCAATCTGAAATTCTATGGCCTGTTTGTAGAGATCTGTCCTTTCGGATAGAGCAAACCTTCAGGGCAAACTTATTTACATACAAATCATCCTTTCGAGGGTAGATATATGCATTCCTGCATCATTTATCAACTTCTGTTTTTCCTTTGTGTTTAGTGGCCGGAGGTCTTCTAGACGATATGTCTTTTCCCAATTATTTTCTATGATAATCATTTCTAAACTCTAAAAATCACCATTTAAAGGTGTAATACTGAATACCCAGATAGCAGACATGTTTGGTCCAAATCTGGGCTACTTTTGGCATTTATGGCTCACTTATGGCTCTGGCAAGTCTCCTGTGGGACACATGTTTTCCAGATGTCAGTTATTGGCCTGAATGTGGATTGCAGCGAGAGTCTAAAGGGGTCCTAACTATAGAAGCCCGTCTTTTAGCAATTTCCTTGAGGTCATGTGACAGAGTTTTAGTCAATGCTGTAAGTCAAGGCCATTGGGGCCAAGCATGTTTAATGTACTTCAGAAATATCAGAAAGGTAATAATTCAAGGAAAACCCACACGCAGACACCATGTGAGGTGTTGGGCCACTTTTTCACAATGGCCTTAATGTGCCATACATGAATGTGCCATCCTGGAAAAATTGCCAATTGTCCGCACTGAAATGAAACATCACAGATGAAACATGCTAACTGATCAACAACTTTGCTGTGCTTCTTCACTCTTAGGGGATCACCAAACTCAAACTACAGTGTAAGAGCAAAATGCATCAAGAACACTGCATCTGCTTTCAGTAAAGTATTTCACACACCTGCATCTGATATCATTAATGGTGTCTGGGTGGTAGATTCCCTCTCTCTGGCTTTCTTACACACACACACTCAGGTCCAAATGTGTGTGTTGAGTTGTAATACTCCCAAATGGCTCAACATGCTGTGTCATGGTTCCCTGTCAGGCCCTCAGCGCTCCAACAGGCAGCTAATGCCTTGAAGAAATGGGCTCCCGGGCTCAACATTAATCCCTACACCATTCCTGTCCTCACTTTCTTCCTTCCTTGCTGTCAGAGGAAATTTAATGTGACATATATTCACAGGAACATGGGCAATAGTAATTGCTCAAGCCTCAGCTGTGATAACCGTGGTTAGCCATTTGAATGTGATAGTGGTGTTTCAAAACTTGGGGACAGTTTCTTACTAACGGCTGCGGAGATGTGTTAGAAGTGAAAACACAGTTTCTCAGTTAAATGATGTGTAAAACACATCCCACAGGGGATGTTCCCATGGTTTTTCTTTTTGTGTTTCGTTTTTTTCCTCCCCACTTTGTGTGGGGGGCATCGTATAAGTTTCTGGCTCATAGCTGTAGAGCATTTTCACACCCATAAATACTGCATGTAAAACATGAAAAATACATTAGCAACAAAGACCCAGTGATGATAGATTTAGCTCTCATGTGTGGCTTTACTCTTAATTGATTAATCTGAATTGACACAGTTACAGACTGAAATCAGCCCCACACTAAATTATTTTTTCTTCTTTGACAAAAAAATTGCTGAAAACATTTATCAAATTTCAAGGAGCTGCGACTTAAGTGTACAACAGTATCTAACATTTGGTAAAATACTATAGTCAAGACCAGACCCCTTTAGATCAGAGGTTCTCAAAGTTTTGGTAACTGAGGGCCACTTTAGGGCCCAACAATGGACTGCGGGCCGGCAAAGCAGAATAAAAGGAAAAATGGAAAAATCCTGTTTGTAATCATTTTAATGACCAGGTTGCATTTCCACACCAAAACATAAAAATGAGCAAACACCCTCTGCCCATGCTTAAACCTTCCCTTCAACAGTCCAATTTTCAACTCCTGATCCTCCATCTCATAAGAAACAAGGAAATTACTAGAGGGAGTATAGAAATGCATTTGATTTAAAAAACAAAAAACAAAGCTAATAATAAATAAATTTTTCCTAAGAAATAAAGTCTACAGTTGGATTAAAAGACTAAAACTGAACTGTAAATTCATTTGAGGGCCGCCACACGTTATTGGAGGCTGCCATTGGCCTCCGGGCCGCACTTTGAGAACCTATGCTTTAGATCCAAATAAAAAAAAAAGTAATACTATGTAATAAATGTGACTATGGTGGAACATTTTAACAGGAGCAAAATAATGAGGGAATTTTCAGCAGAAATGTTAAGAATATGTCCCAAATTTTAATTAATGCAGGTTCTCTGAGTTAACTGCACTCAACAAAATATTTCTAACTCTACAAGTAATCATGACTGATGCCTCTCATGTGGAAAAGGGAGAGTTGGCATGTTAGTATCAGACATAGAGCTCATAAAAGACAAAATAATTACAATGTAAAACGACTGACACATAAATCAGTTAATAATCTATTAACGGGGCATCAGTGGTCCAGTATGTCTTCTTGTCATTCCTTTTTCAGTAACAGTTAAAAAAATAGGTTGACGTAAGGATGTAGCCTACAATAGCTTTCGGTTAGTGGCTGAATATTATAACCAAAATAAAACTATTCATTAAGCTTCCAATGGGGAATTTCTGTTCCTGTTGAGATCATTTCTGTCTGTCTGTCTGATGTATAAAATGACTTCAGCCTAGGATTTTCAGGTGAAACCACAGCTGATTTTAAATCCTGGTAGTTTGGATTTAAAGAGCTCAGAGCAGGTTCAGGCTAAATATGCAGAATTATTAAGGCAGTTTGATGAGAAGAAAACAGATTTTAAAAAGTCTTTATTCTAAATTTGGTATGTGTCAACCAATTAATTGTACAATTAAAGATTCACTTAACACCACAAACTAATTTGGGTGTAAGTGATAGATTCTCTGAGCGCTGTTTTTAAAGATAGTTTTTATTGTATTTACATAAATATGTCCTGGTTAATAAAGTTGTCAAAATCAAAATTCAAAAGTCTGTCATGAAACAAAAACAAAAATAACTCCATTCATGGGATAGAAGGGCCATGTGCATCGTGGTGAAAATGTTTTTGTACTTTCTAATTAACACCATAAGACATCTGCTTCCTGCTAAATATCAGCCCACCTTTACACCAGCATCCTGCTCTCTGCCCAGGAACTGAGTTAAGCCCTTTTCTTTTCTATCAAAAAGAATCAATCAAAGCAATCAGACGGGCAGGACACACTGCTGCTGTATGTATAATGAATATGTTCATGATACAAGAACATATGCCGATGTATTATTCATTGTTTTTCTGTATTTACATTCAGAGTGACTGCTCTTGTCTGACTGTTTCAATACGTCTGTGCTGCAGGCTAAGACTGACTCCTGACTGCACAGGCTGCCATCTTGAGGAGAAATACCAATCAGAAGAATGCAAAGTGTAATACTGCCATCTTATTTTATTGGTATCCTATCTCTAGGGTACACATAAATTGTGTGCAAGAAATCCTCGTCTACTGATTGCTGTGGACAGCATGCTTCTTTGAAGTCTGAGGGTGTACGTGTATGCCTCAGACAGAATAAAATAACAGAGGAAAAGTAGAATTACAGCTGTAGTAAAACTAACAACATATTAATTCTAACTCATAAAGCTAAGAGGAGTGAGAAGGCTGAGGAAATATTTGCCAGTGGGCAACAACAGCTTAAGTTTTGTTTGAATAAGCCTCCTTACATATTAGCATACAGTGTTTAGCACCCACTCAGAAATGCAACGCAAGGATTGATGGACATAACTGTAATTGGCCTGCTTCATATGAATGTTCAGAGGACTTTGCTCATTTAAAATACCTCTGTGAAATAAAAACTGAACTAAAACAGCTGCTAATTGCATCGGGCCAGCATGTATAGGCTCCACAAACACTTCCAGGAAGTTTTGTTTCCAGCTACCACCGTTTGAAGCCGTGTGAGAAATCCCATGTCTCACCAGTGTTTTTATGTTTAAGGGTCTAATTGCAGCCTGAAGTACACATGCCATTTCATTGTGTAGTGGAGACTAACTTTAGTGTGATGTTATATTTTGATGATTAAGCTAAGAATCCAACTAAAGTTGTTCTGAAAGCCATGATGGGTTTTAGGGACATGAAAAAAACAACGATAATTAAATTAAAAACTGAAAGGAATAACTGGTCTCTTATTCTGATTTTATTCTCCTTCCTACACCGTGCTGTAAAACTTTTGTTGGCCCTTTAAACGCCGAAAGATTGTGAGTATTGTTGTATAACAATACACAACTCACTGAAAGCCGCCGACTTGCTGATTGAAATATTCGGCTCAGTGGTTCTTGGTTGATGTAGAGGGGGTCCAAGCTTATTCTTTGTCCCACAAAGACACAAAAGGCATAGCTAAGCTAACTCCTTTCACATACTCTATCCGGAATCCATCTCACTCACTTTCCATCTGATTTAATTTGTAATATGCTTTGTTTGGATGAGTGCTTATCACTCATTTTCAACATCAGCATTTACTATCTCCAAACGCTGCATGCTACCAGATGAAACATCCGGCAAATTAAATGTTAACACACAGGAAAAAAGGCTGTTTTGCTATGTGTTGATTTAAAGGACCTGACAGCCATAACGCCCAAATAGACCCTGCGAGACAACAGCTGCAAGTTTTAGGCAATCACGCTGACTGATGTAATGATTTCAGGAGAAGACGTTTGCAGCCCACAGCGTGCCACTTTCATGTTGCTGAGGCGGGGTGCATGCGAATACATGGCCATGGGCGAGAAGCAGGGAAGTTTTATGTGATTAAGAAGATTCTGAAGCCAGCGTAGGAAGAAAACATGGCCTCACTATTGATTTGACTCAGGTTTTCCTGCTGCTGTTGTTTATTGGCCCTTGACTTCACTTTTGTGCTGAGGAGACACCTGCAGAGTCCTGACTGCCAGCTGACAGACCAGATTCCAGAACTCTTGGCTGGATGCCGGCCCACCCAATAAAGTCACAGCAGCACACAAGCTCAGGAAAAGTGTAAAACTTCAAGTGTGTATGTATGTTTGTGTGTGTCTGTGTGAACTTGGGATTGTGTTTCAAACAACTTTCTGCCCGTGTGACTGGACACATTTCTGATGTGTGTGCATGTGCGTGTGTGTTTGCGTGTGTTGAATACATATTGACCAATGAAGTGCGATGAGAGCCGAATCCAAGCAGCCCTAGGGAAGAGTGGATTAATCGAAGCGAGCTGGCAAACAGATTCCTCTTACAGTTTCAGACACTAACAGTCAGACAGCTGATCTTCAGTTCAACTTTCTCAATATATTTAGTGAATATGTGAGCACTCTTCATCATCCCCACACACAGTAAACACTTCATATGTGATGTCATCTCGGCTGCACCGTGGAAGATCAGTTTGCTGTTCGTCTGAATAAATAATGCTGTCAAAATGACTCCATTAAGGCAATGTCATCACCTAAAGTGAAAGTAGTAGTTAATGCAGACTTTTTAAACAACACGGGACTTCTGTCTTGAGGCAGAAAACCCAGTTTTCATATTTTTTCTTTCACCTCAGAAAATAGAGGAAGGTAAATTCCTCCCCGTCTCTCACACGCTGCTTTTTAGAGAAGAAACCCATTAGGCCAGGGACAAATAGCTGATGGGACAGGAAGGACTCAATAATTCAGCAGCCATTGTTTCCTCTCATGTGCACCTCGCTCTCAATTGACCTCTGCTCCTCTGTTGTTTCTCCTCTGCCGAGCTGATGGATCTCTGCACTATGAAGCAACTTTAGGAAGACTCCAAAGACTTCAGTAATATAAATAAAAGCGTCGCTACAGGCAGCAAGTGTAGCGGCTGCATTATATATGAACACACATGCATGCATGTCAGCCAAAATGAAACAATGTTGACAGAAAAACAGAGATAAACACACAATTGCTGGACTTCTACATAAATCAACTCCTAACTGTTCATTAACGATGGGTGAGCTTCTGCCCCGCAGCTTTACTGTCACTCACTGATGAATTAATTACTTGAGCTCTGCTAGTCTCTTCACTGTTGCTACAGGGTTATCTACACCATGCGATGAACTTGCATGCATATGTGAACAAACATAGTTCCTAAGTGCTGTAACCGCTGTTGAAAAGCCATAATCAAATAACTTTCCCCACCATTAAAGACCTTGTTAATCTGCAAAGCTTGTTGTTGTAAACAGAACTCTGAGTACGTGTTAGTAGACTGCATTAAAACACTGGTAAGATGGCCATTAACGCGCACAACAATCCAACAGCTCACCTGAGGAGCGGACTCCCAGTGGATGTGATGATGTGACAGGCCACTTGGAAATTACTCACATTTTCACACGTTTATCTAACAGCTTTAATTACCTGTTGACAACTTTGACCAAATTAAACGCTGGCACACAAGAATCTGCTCTAATTACTGGATGGATGATTTATGCTCGGAACATTTGGCCCTGGGCAGTAACGGGAAGCAAGGACCTTTGGGCAGCTTGAGGCTGCATATGATGTGCAGTGTGTTTTGTTTTGTTCTTTAAGATCAGGGGCCCGATGTCAGAGAAAAGAAAGAAAAAAAAAAGAAAAACCTAATCATAGAATTCTGATTTATATGTTTATGTTTGTTACTAATTTTTTAAATGTAAACAATCTTGACTCAATGCACACATGAGCTAATCTTATTTTTACTCACAGACGGGACATTGACACTCTCTAATTAAAACTTTGCATTAATGTTACTTGCACCACAACTAAATCGAAAATGACAATGAAAGCAGCAGAAACCTGGGCCACAACTGATTTCCATGAGCCACATGCATTTCCCAGTGCATTTTTATGAGGAAATACAGTATAGCGATTTGGCATGAATGTTGTCTAGACACAACTATAATGCACAACTATTCAAATAAGATGTCAGAGTGAAACTTCCGTCCGTCCTGTTCCGCTTATACGGGGTGGGGTCGCAGGGGCAGCAGCCTAAGCAGTGAAGCCCAGACTTCCCTCTCCCCGGCCACATCAGCCAACTCATCCAGGGGGATCCCGAGGCGCTCCCAGGCCAGCCGAGACATGTAATCCCTCCAGCGGGTCCTGGGCCTACTGGTGGGACGTTCCCAGAATACCTCACCAGGGAGGCGTCCAGGGGGCATCCTGACCAGATGTCTGAGCCACCTCATCTGGCTCCTCTCGATGCGGAGGAGCAGCGGCTCTACTCTGAGCCTCTCCCGGATGACCGAGCTCCTCACCCTATCTCTAAGAGAGAGCCCGGCCACCCTGCGGAGGAAGCTCATTTCGCCCGCAGCCTCATTCTTTCGGTCACTACCCAGAGCTCGTGACCATAGGTGAGGGTAGGAACGTAGATCGACCAGTAAATCGAGAGCTTTTCCTTCTGGCTCAGCTCCCTCTTCACCACGACGGACCGATGCAGAGCCCGCATCACTGCAGACGCCGCACCGATCCGCCTATCGATCTCCCGCTCCATCCTTCCCTCACTCGTGAACAA
>JAVQJG010042542.1:0-17047 GCA_036024015.1 Craterocephalus amniculus | reverse complement strand
AGACCACTCAAAGCGCTTTACATGACGAATCTCATTCACCCATTCATACCCATTCACACAGCACCTATATTGGAACATACTGGGTGCTTAGGAGCTAACATTCACACACATTCATACACCCGGTTCAGTGTCTTGCCGAAGGACACTTCGACATTGGCCGGAGTGGAATCGAACTGCCGACCTCCTGTATTAGTAGGCGACGGCTCTATCCTCTATTAATTTCTCTACAACCTGACAGACCCAGAGCAAGATAAAGCATATTAATCCAGTTTTTCTGGATAGTAATGTACAGGAGCTTCCTGGTTCTTTCACAATTGATTTGGAAGAAATTTTTCTAATACACAATGATATAAACAGACGGATATTTGCTAAAACAGTAAGGCAGGCTGATATATGGAAATTCTGCTGTTATGCCAGTGAAAGTGGTAAAACCTGCTGAAACAAAGCTTTTACGCCTCTTTTTACTATGAATAAATAATCTTGTTGAACAGATAAGCAATACAAAGATTTTCTGTGAAAATCATTGTGTGAACAGAAACGCTAATCTACATAAATACACGTCAACAACCTACGCAATATTTTTAACACTTAGCTGGATAGTGCATTCAATTAGAAAGTGAGTAAAACAAATGGATATAAAGGGCAACTGATGAGCTAATGTGCTGCCATCACCTCCCTTCACAATTTCAATTTGGACTTTTTATGGAACAGGACAAAAGAGAATCTTAAAATCAGGTAGGGTAGATGGAATCAACATGAGCTACTGTGCGTTTTAACAGAGAGCTTGCATGCAGTAGATGCTTTTTTATGTCCTTAAAACTGAAAAGTGTACTTTCTTTTTTAATATAGCAAAAGCAAAACAGAGATCTGAAATGAAGCTTGGTTCTCAAAAAAGCCTCTATCCAAGAAATGGATTGGATTTTGTCAAGCCTCTAATCCGCAACCTGTCCAGCTTGGGTGTTCCACCTGAAAGCAAAGCTCCAGCCGGCAGAGCTCAGCTGAGGGTCACTGAGGCGCCCAAGCCCCCTTGACCACAGTGAGGTGGCAATCATTAAGCCATTCCGATTCAATTTTATTTTATTCACAACAACTTATTTTGACTACATTAGGGTTTGATTCATTTACAGCTAGCTGTGTACAATCCATTTTCTTATGTATTAAAGACATTCAGGGAATTTTTTAATAACACTGTTTGGTAATATTATGAGATTATAATCAAAATAATAAAAGAAACAATAAAACAATAATATAATAATACAATGTTTCTCAGAATTCAGAGCCATAAATGCTATGATGGAAAAAAGTAAAAATTTTGAAATGTCGTGATGAAACGGTTTGTTCAGCGGAGTCGCTCTAAATATTAAATCTTAAATATTAATCTTAATATCTTAAAATGAGTCAGGTTTTAAAGCAGGTATTGATGCATGACGCAAACAAAAACTAATACTGGATCCATTTTTAGTCCCATTATGATTTAGAAATCACAAGTTGTTCTTGTAACTTGTTTGACTACTTGCATCTCCACGAGAACGTGACGCTGGATGAAAACTCCAGCAGCTCCTCACTGGAACTCCAGCGTTTCCATCTTCACCTCACAGAGAAATGTTAAAACCTCTCATATTCGACGTGTTTTCCAATGCACTCTGTCCGCTGATAAGATCCCCTGTGTGAGCGCGCATGTATACCCTGTGTGTGTGTGTGTGTGTGTGCTCTCACTGTAGCGGAGGGTTGCCTCCTCTCGCCCCTGACTAAAAGCGGCCTCAAATGAAGCCCTTATGTTGCAACTGTAACCATATTTAAGCTGTAAAAAGCGAGCTTCACTGTGTCGTGTGCTATCAGGATAAAGCGTAACAACGCTGTGTAACTGGGACTGATGAAGGGCAGCCGGAAGAAACCATTAAAAAAGGTCAACAAGGCCACTCAGTGGAGGAGCAGCTAATCCACAGAGATTATCTCATTCAAAAATCACGAGTCTCAAAGGACCTTTTGTCCAGTCTCAGAGAGATGTCCTTGATATCAGGGCTCCTCCATGCAAAATTTGAACGAACTCAACATGTATCTAAGTGGGAGTTTTGGTTTGGGTGATCAGCTCCTGAAGCCTATTTTCAACACTTTTCCATCCAAACCAGGGAGACGAGTGTGGGTCAGCTAAATCCGATTGTATGTAGCTCTTGGCTGCTGGGCGCAGCCAGCTGAACATGCAGTAAGAAAATACCTCCACCAGTGTTGTTTTGGTGCCAGGCAGTGTTATTTGCCTGTATTATCAACCCGGCGCTGTGCACATCCCTAGCTTGTGAGCCAATAATAACTCCTCATCAGAGTAGCCCTTCTCATTTCTGCTGCCTTGGGAGCATCAGCTCTGTGCACCCCAGCTAGCTGTGAAATTGTTAACATGTTCATGTTGGCAGCTTAAAATTGTGTGTCTACCAGTGGGTCCACTGCGATATCCTTTGAAATTAGAATTGCAAACATGGCATGGCAGCTGGGAATTTATTCAGCCGCATATTTGAATTTCTTTCTCTTTTTTTTTTTTTCCTTTTCCCTCCAGCAAAAGCTGTTATACAGAGCTGATATTTCTTCAGGCATTTTTATGCATTAGTGAGAACAGTTCATTTGTTTAAGTTCATTATTGATGCAAATTTAGGTAACAGCTCAATTAAGGTGCGACAGCAGATAGTAATTTGTACTATAATTAGACTCAAGCGTGCTGGGGCGGTTTTGAATCCTAGGCATGGCTGCACTAAAGTAAGTCTTATAGCATCTATTGCTTCCATATACAGCATGTTTAAACAAATTGTGTAAAAAAAAAACAGCCGTTTGAGGGCGTAAAGCCCCTGGTGCATTGGAAAAAGTGTGTTTAAAAAAACAGAGAACATAACTTCCAGCTCATGAAAGATGTGAAGCAAAAAGCTTTATTCTAACATCATCACTCTCAGTTACTAAATCAGACAACAAAGTAGTAACATATTATATTTAGCTTGCCTGTGAACTTAATCATTAAGCCACCTTCCTAAGCAACATAACTTTCAGCCAAGAATTAAGCCAAATAAAGCTGCATTTTTCCAGTTCCTTTGGCATTAATAGTAACTTTAAGCACTTACTTTTAAAAGAACAAAAAACTAAAGCAGCTGAAAGAAAAAGGACACAGAATGCAGAAATAGTTTGATTAAAAATCCAATAATGAGGCTGGTAAATAAATTTGTTTCCTATGATGGTGCTGCATTTAAGACTGTACAAAACTACTCCTAAAGCAGATGTCTGAGGTAACAGAGTGGGTCACTGGATCCTAGTTAGGGTTGAAGCTTTGCTTTAAATAAAGGCTAAGGTTAAAGTTTGGGTCATGGCCTAATTGTTCCAGGCTGTTAAAGCCAGAGTTAGCTGGGTTCCAAGGTGGATGGCTGTTATTGTAGCGTCCTTGTAATGATCACTGCAAGCTTGTCTGCATATGTGTTTTCATGTGTCTGCATATTCAGGACCTCAGCCTGCTCCTAAAATAAAAAATATTGCAGTTTGACTGCCAGTCATAAACAAATTACTTTTATCTCATGTTAGTACAGCACTGAAAGAGGTTTTACAGTGTGCTCAGCTCAACAAAAGAAGCCGAATTTTTCCCAAAAAGCAACCAAAATTACAACTGACTGTTTTAAATGTTACGAATGTGAGAACAATATTTTTAGTGTTGTTGTGATGATAAAAAGTGAAATATCTAACTTTTAGGCAATTAACTCCAAATTGCTGATTTTTCTCTTTCGCCAATTCACATAAACACAAACATATGTACCACTTTTTATTTTTAGACTTACACTTTTTATTTCCTCTCACAGAGACGGGATGTGATGGAGGATGTTTCTGGTGTTAATGTGTCCTTGAAGGTGCTTGATATTCTTTATTTGGCTATTACCACTGTTTGCCGTTTATCTTGGTATAGATGTAATCCCCTTCATATTTTCTTATTAAGTACAGCCAGTATACATGGAAGATTTGTCTCTGTTGGCACCAAAAGTTGATTAACTTGGTAGAATTAAGTGGAGAGAAAGTTCTGTCACCAGCAGCAAGAAAGCTACAGTTTGAAAGGACAACTGGCTAAATGAGTGCGGATTGTGTTACTGGCTAAAAAACACCCCAAAATGGAGATCTGGTGTCCAACTGACTATACAAAAAGAGTAAGAAACATATTTTTACATATTTCCACAAATAAAAGACACCAGTACATTTGAAAGCAGAAATGTGGACTTCCTTTTTGTGTCCGTCATCATAGATTTCTTTAAATGAAGAGAATTGTTCTACAATATTTGGGTCAACCTAGACAGGGTAGCATCTTAATCCACATAACTACAGTTGATTTTGGTAGAATTCGATGGTAAAAGCAAAACTGGTTGCTTGTGAAATCTACTGTTGGCTTAAAAAGCTGCTAATATAACCTTTTAATTAACAAAATTGGAATAATAAGAACTACAAGAAGAAACTAGTCCATAATCAACCAGAACATTGTCTGATATCTTCTTCACTTTATTAAACTGGCTTCAGATTTTAATACATTTTCAGATATTGCCTTGTAATTAGAAATGAATCCCATTTAAATATCAAGAAATCTCCTGCCTGATATCAGTGTGTACTCAGCAAGCAAAACAGCTGCTGTTATAAGCTCATAAGGATGCAGACAGCACTCATGACAAACTCCAGCTGAATACTGCCACCCCTTATGTCAGTCCTTCAGCATCTTAACTCAGATCAAAGTATTGGACCTACTCGCTCCAGTCGATGCCGAACAAAAATGAAAACTCCCCAAGAAAGGAAATGTTGCCCCGGGGAGTTCTCTGACACAGACATTTAAAAGGCCATTAACCTTGTCAAGACAGCTGAAATAGATAGCGTTAGATAAAATGAGGATGCCTGAAAGGACCGTGGCAGTAAGGAAAGACGCCCAGCAAACAAAGATTAATGTCCACCGACAGCTGGATGTTTACAAAAGGGTGAGATAACTTCTGAAAGTTAAAATGACATTCATAAAAGTGTTTGAGTCACATTTAGTGTTGATATGAGATGGGAAAGTTTCCTTTTTTATAACCGCAAAAGTCCCATTATTCCAACCAATAAGGCTTTCAGGTTAATAAGACAAAAGGGGTGACAGGGTTTGATGAGTTTCTACCATTTTCCACACAAGCTATTAAAAGTGCAGATGGAGTAATATTCAGTTGTGTAAATTAGAAAGCGCACTGTTTTGACTAATCATATCTGCAAGTTTCCATGGTTGCTGTGTTTCCCAAAACAGCCTCTATCTCATCCTGCTTACTGTGAAAGTCTATACGCATTGTTAGCGAGGTGATCATCTGAGTGTGTCTCCACGACTGTAAGACAAATACACACAAATCCACCCATTTATTGTTCCTCTTCTTCTCTTTTCTTCCCTACTTCTTTTTATGTCTGCATTCACAGCATGTGGATCTGTCTGGTTATTTGTAGAATTTTTCTTAAAAACACACAACAGTTTTTCTTTTTGTGTTAGGAGGGGCGGGGGGCGACAAACAGTTCCTATTGCAAGCTTCATCAACTTCCAGTTAAAAGCAGATGAACACATGTCCTTCAGAATAAGTGGCAACTTTAGGGAATCATGCAAAAGATTACGTTTAGAACCTTTGAAGAAATCCATCTTTAAACGGATTTAAAGCAACGCCCTGCAATAAAACCGCAGCATTCCTGTTACTTTGTTCTTTACTTTCCTCAGGCCTTGGACAGTGAAAAGGAGAGAACTGACAGTATCTCCTTGCTACGATCTAACCACCCACCCTGCTTTGACCTTTCCATTAATAATAGGCTTTTCAGTAAGAGCTTGCACTGCATAGTGTGAGAGACTCCTCCAAATGGTGTACAGCAAAGGGCTCTGGCCATAGCTTCAGAGAAACTAGCCAGAGATGGAAAATTAGCCTCCTCTTGCACTATCCTCTAAAGCCCAGCAATCCTCTACACAGACATGAAGGTTACAGGTGATTGAGGAGCCTTAACGGATGAAAAAGGACAGGTGGAGGAGTGAGAATAAGCCTCTGGAAACTTTGGATGAATTACATTCACTCAGGTATATTGCACTGGCTGCTGGAGCTTGAAGGCGGTTTTAGTTAACGGTATGTCCTTGCAATGTGGAGTCTTGGGGTTAGTGTTACTGTTATTTTATGCAAAGTGGAAACTCTGTTTTGGTTTTTAAAACCAAACTTGGCAAGATTTTGCACTTTGGTGCCCCCTAAAGGACAGTTAATTCATCACAGTCTTTTTCAGACACTGGACGATGCAGGATAACAGCTCCTAGCATGTGTGTAATAAATGTTGGGTGCCATCAAAATGAGTCAGAAACACAGAACCATAACTAATCACAACCGATCAAACTAGTGTGTTACTGTAAATAGTGTTACGTTAGAGCCTGAATGGACTGGACAGTGAGAGAATTACAGGAGTTTCCCTTTCATGACAAAAGGTTAATTGGTGAGACTTTTAAATTTAGCTTAGTGTCCCGTTCTCAGCATTAATTGCCAAAAAATAATTGCCTAGCTAAGGAAAAAGCTTAACCAGAGAACCTATTTCTTACATTTTGCACTTGATGTGTATCTAAGAGTTATGTATAAACAGAGTATGTGAAAGGAAAATAATCCATTCATCTAAATTTGGATTGAAAAAGATTTTATGATGACTGATGCCATGTCCTGTTATTGCCAACTGGCAGCAAGAAATTTCGTCAGACCTGAAACATTTAAAATTTATTTATTACTATTTTTACTTCTTGTCTTTTTTAACCTTCTGAGAATATTGCATCTTAGTTTAGTTGTGTAGTTTTATTTAAAGGTGACATTGACAAAAAGATCCATGATGTATGGATCTTCTAAAGGATTATTCACTGATAAGCTTTTTTTTAAACAAAAGCTCTTGCTAAACATTCCTTTTTTAAAACAAATTTTTTTTACATTGAAATATTTGCCTACATATTTCTAAATATTGCTTGACTAAAGAATGAAGTGACACTTAAGGAGATGTTTACTGATCAAAGCATCATGGAAAAAGTCTTTTTAAAGAGCACATTGTAATTATTTTACGTGAGAGGCGAATAGGCTCCAGCTCATGTGCTTTGTATTGGGCCTGTGTGGTTGATGAATTACTGCATCCTTAATTTCTCCTTATGTCCTTTAATAAAGTGCATTAAATTGCTTTTATGAATGAAACACAAAACACAAATAAACTTGCCTTGCCTTAAGGATGTTGAAGAAATGAAGTTAATATGGGTTTTTTTCAGGGGACTACTTTGGTCAGTATTAAAAAGGGCTTGTTGCAAGGGTTTTTAGAGATCAGTGCAAGTTTGATGCATCAGCTAAATAACTGGACTCACTACTTTACACAGTTACGTCGTTCTGAACCTGATTATCTTTCTGATCAGAACACTTCAGGCGAGAATGGTGCCAAAACATCCAATCTGACGCATCTTTCTTTTTGGGAACCTTAGTTGAGGTCCTAATTTTACAGATCTAACCCTGATCCTTGCAGTGCCTGGAGCTTGACACACTGCAATCTGTGAATCGGTTGAAAGAATTTATTTCCCATGCCACTCGGCAACAAGAACAAAGTGGGAAAAGCTCCATTACGCTGGCGTTAAAGTATCTACCCTTACCCCTCCTACCGGTAAGGGTATAGCTGGCTGTAGAAACAGAAATAGTCCTAAGCTGGAATGGGGTTTAACTCATCTAAGGTCCATTTGCAAGGAAAATGTAAACGGCTTCCATGAACTTTATGTTTCATTCACACATTTTTACGCACCAGGTAACAAGAACATTATCTATCTATCTAGCTATTATATATATTAATTACAATATTATATACACAGACAGACAGACTGATAGATAAATATACACACACATAGATATATATATATATAAATCTGGGTTCAGAGACAAGGATGGTCATATTTACTATTTTGTAAGATCATGGTTATCATAAAATATACACATATATATATATATGTTACAAAAAGACACCTGCTCTGCATGTTCTCAAACTGACTCTTCTCCCATTGGCCCAATATAATCAAATTTTATGCGTGACATGACATTTCAGCACATGCTGTATCCCCAAAACGTACTAGCAGCTACACCAAAGTACTGTCAAAATTGAAAAATGATGGTGGTGGAAACCACAAATGTCACAGCATGTAAAGTCGTGTTTCTGTCTTCTTACATCAGAAGCTTATTTTGTGTAAAAAATGTAAATTTTCCACCTGCTCTTTGGGTGATATTAATCTCCAAACACCCATGTGTGTGCACACTGTGTTTGTTCCCATTTCCAATTATTTCACCATTGTCTTAATTACATTACGATGGAATCCAGTGGTTTTTTCTCAGAATTTTATTTTACAGGTAATTTTTCCCGAAGTGGTTTGAATTTTCAAGCCCTGAAGCAGATTACGGACCAGCATGCTTGCTTTCTAAATGATGAAACAGTGAACAGTTTCTAAACAGTGAAAGACAAACAAACAACATGTTGATTTCCCAACATTTCCACTTTAAATCAAGTCCTTAAAAGGTATGTTCTAGACCATATTTCAACTGAATGATATATTTGCTCACTCGTTATCTTTTCAGGTCATTCAAGTTCAGTGTTGAAATTCAAAATGGGAGGCAGAAATGGGGTGAAGCAGAAATCCTTCATCACCCCGCATCTGTAAGTGTGGTCTGTAAATGGCTTTAATAGCACACTGTCAAATCAGAGGGCCTTCCTATACCCGGCATTTATCAAACGAATAAGCAGAGTGGCTGATGACTAGGAAATGTGCTTTAAGTGGGAGCCTCTTTTGCCTTTATTAATCCTCTGAGTGATCATTGAGCAAAATATTAAATTATGGCATGGAAGGCTGGAGTGACAGGAGGTAATCATGCTGTCTGAATGATATGTAATTGTTTTCTGAATTGTAATTACAGGGTGAGAGAAAACATTGGCTGACTATAATTAGTGGTGAAGAAGAAAGTTTTTCAGTGGAAAATTGGAATTCTCAGGGGATGTGGTCTCACAATATGAGCAGAGAGAAAGCAGTGTGTAAGAAAAGCAAAGCTACTACCTGCTACAAGCCTTCATTATAGGACTGTTTATCCAAACATGCACATGTGGATGATAAATGTGGGCAATTCTTCAGAGGCAGAGCTCTTTATACAAGTGCTAAAGGAGGACAAAATTTTACCGTTGGTCATATTGTACTTGCACTTCCTCTAAAAGGGTCATTATAATGACTTTTGTGTGCAAGCTGATGCTGCAGATAGCAAATTTACTAGGTGGTGTCCTGCTACACGTCTCCTCTATTGTTTTCAAAAGAGAGCAAACACACTTAGAAGACATGTTTGGACTGAATCTGGGCTATTTTTGTCACATATGTCTCAGTTATGTCACTGTCAAATGTGGTGCGGACTAGAACTGGGCCAGACATGAGTTTCAAGACTGGCTTAGATTATGGCAATTCTCCTGAGGGCCAACAATCACCGCCGTCAGTCACTCACTGGCATCAACGATTCAGTGACATTGTCAGCAATCAGTGTACACTAAAGCTGTAACGTTACCTGTAAAAGTATCGAAATCGCGATACTCAGAACCTCGATACTTTCTGAGAACATCTGGGATATTACATCATATCTGGGAAGACACCAGTCTGTCACATGACTTTAGCTGCATCCTGCTCAGACTGCAAACACCTGATACTTCGGATTGTTTTTTTATATTCTGTGCAAGTAAGAGCCAATGTGTAAAGTTATTTGTGTTCTTAATGCACATCGCGTTTTCATCCAAACCTGCCTCAACAGAGTGGATCAACTTTTCTTCCTTAGAGCTCTCTCTTTAATTTCAACACTTCCATCTTCTTATTCTTATCCAAATCCTCCAATTGTAGAGAGAAAAGGCCACTGTGAGATCCTGCCCCGATAAAGCTTCAACACTAAATTAAACACATTAATGACACTCAGTTTTAGATCCAAACATGTTAAAAATGAACCCTTATGAGAAGTCATTTGTGACTGAGTGGATATTTTCTGCAGCAAGTCAAACAACTTTCTACTAAATGGGATTTTAAAATTTTGTTGTCTGATAATTTTTCAATTGCTTGAATGTAAGTTATAGCCCTATGTACCAAGAACACAAAAAGGCTTAATGAAGTGTTCATACTTGCGTTAGCCAGAAAAATAGTTACATGTTCAATTCAATAATATCAGTGATGAAAATAAAGGCTGCCGTGTTCCCTTCATGCACTGCAGTAGATTGGTACGTTATGTTATAATATAAAGCTGATTTAACTGAACTGAACTCTAAATAACCTCTCTAAATAATCTTTATAAAGTGTGCATGCCCGGTTTGGACTGGTTTCGGATGACCATACGCTCATCAACTGAGCTTTTTTGGGTCCTTGTACCAACTTACAATTAATACATACGCCACAGCATGCAAAGGAGAATTTAAAGGAGCATGAAAGCGTCACGTAGCTCTCACTTCAAAGACTTAAACACGGCAGACTAAGTTGATAGAAGCAGCATGTGTGAAGTATGGTACGGGGTGGAAAAAAAGAGGTATGGAGGCTCAAAGGAATGCTGATATCTACCTTTTGGTTGGCAGCCCAAATCTGAGCCTGGTTGCTTAAGGCTATTGGGAAGAGGAGCCATGCGAAACAGCGTGGCGCATAGTAATCATAACTCTCCCGCTTTCCCTCACCTCACTCCAACCTATTTTCCTTTTTCACCCTACCATTGCTCACTTGGCTTTTCTTCTTTGCACTCCCCCCCCTGAAATCTTTGAAATCTTTCCCTCCTCTATTTTATCTTTTCAATCCATTTTTCCTTCCTGTACCTCTTCAGTGGTCCTGTAAACATTCAATAAGCTGGATTTTTTCCCCTTTCTCTCCCATTTGAAGCCAGCCTCATAAAGACAAAAATGAGACAAAAATGAAAAACCCTTTATCTTAGGAATAAATAGGTTGAGTCCCATGTGAGAGACAAACAAATCAGCATGAAACACAGGTGGGCCTCAGGGATGTGAGAAAGAGCATGTTAGATGTTAGCTTCTGATTACAACATTACCTTTTTAGCTCTTCTAACCAAACCCTACATCACCTGACATCTACAGCTGTGATTAATAAACTCTTCTGGCCACCCTTTCACCATAAATGTGACTGCTGTCTTCCATCAATTGCCTTGTATTTCTTTAAGGGTGGATAGAGGATGTTATATTGTAGTAATAAAGTCATCCCTTGGGCAGGGAAATCTCATCATCTATAACCCAGTTATTACTTTTCAATGTCATGCAGTGCAGATCAATAACCTGCGAGGTTCTGTGGGAATTACAAAACAAATAGCACCTCCATGAAGAACTTTTGTTTCTGACCTTCGAGTCATTTCCATTCTCTACTTCAGAGATTGGTAGATCTATCATAGAAAAAAATAAATGACTTTGGAGACTGAAAGAGGTGAATAAGCGATACATGACATTGTGTTCTATATACTGGAGTCATTGGTATCTTTGGTGAGCACCTTCGCCTCATAGGAAGAAGGTTTGAAACCCTATACATGGATACATTAAGCATGGGCATTTCAAGTATAAATTGTATTAAAAAAACAGATTTTTTTGTAAATATAGTTTGTTTAGTTTTTATCCAACTGTTCTTACTGTCATATTGTCTTATAAGAGTCATATCATCATTGATGTGTCTGCAAACTTAGGCTCAACAAATTCAATTGAAGCCCTTAAAAATTTTATGGGGGAGCAAATCTTTAGCTATTTGCTCTTCACATCGATCCCCAATCCTCTGACACAGAAAGCTTCTGACTGCTGGTTTGAGGGTGGACCTTCTGTTTGCGGGGGCATTCACACCAGGATGTGTGGGAGACTGGGTTCATTTGGGCAGGGATTCATGAAAGATTTCACATCGTCCTTTGGTTTGGTTTGCATTCAAACTGCACTAAGCTTAAATGGACTAAACCGCCTGAACAAAGTTAAACTGCTCACAAAGTAGTCATACTCCCTAAAACAACCACTGTAGTAAATTTTTTCATCACAATCAAATGTGCCTGGTAGATTCCTGAAGTTGCCAGGCAACCAGAAATGCCACCAGACAAGATCTTGCCTCCCCCTTTGTGTACAAACAGCTGTTCAATTACTGTTTTTTTTTCTTGGCCAAACTTGAGCCACTCATGACCTTACAGCCATTTTGAAAGAAACACTCTTTTTCTTCGTCTCGCCTTCTCATCTCCTCTACCTCCTTTCTTTTCTTGTAACTAGCCTCTTTTACTCAGCTAAGGACCCTGGACTATGCAGAAACATTGTATACTGATATGCAAGCATTACCTGGCAAGGGCAGCACTGGACCTTTCTTCAGTTTCTTTCTTAGACTGGACCGCATACTTTGTGCCACAGCTGAGGAATAATATAGTGTTCTTCTGTGGTTTTTATCCTGGTGGTTGGAAAACAACTAAACAAGTGAGCGCCACCTTGAGGCAGCAGCATGTTACTTCCAGGTGCTAGCTAAAACAAGGCAGTTGTGTGCCCAGAAATAAATGCAGTTTCTTGCAATTGAATAATTAAAAAATGTGAAAATCATTCCAAAACCTATCAGGGATAGGTAATGCTTTTTAAGAGAAAAAAAAAGACAGATAGATAAATTACTGTGTGCAATCAATGACACTAACTTTTCACCTCTGTCAAGAAGCTGAGGACAACGTAATCCTAGAGTTTACCACAAGGACACTCTAGCAGTCTGTCAGGTGTTGTACGTTTCGTCTGCTCATTCATAGTTAATCAGCTCATTATGTGAAATACTCCAACAAAGAACGACTTACAGTGGCACGCCATCTGAATAACTCATTTAGACAGTACACAAGCACCAAACCATGATATACGCTGACACATTTCACTGTGTCAAGAGTGTCTGTTCGTTTAGAATAGCCAGATATTCAACCTACGCTGCTCATTTATTGGAAGGCTCTCAAAAATTAAATTAAGTATTAAAATGAACCCTAAGTCCTTTAATGAGCTTGTTTTGCAAATGTACAGACTATAGTCCTGAACATTTTCAGGTGGATAGCTGAGATCAAACTGATGAAAGACTGTAGTTATCAGCTAATAAGTGCTGTACACTGGAGACCTTGGTCATAAGCTAAAGTGTCTCTTTTTATCTCTGTTCATATTAGAAAACACTCCCAAGACTTGTGGCAACCACAGCAGGAAATCCTTTGATAAAGGGATGGGCAAATTTTTTTCTATCAATATGATTCCTTCAGATTATGGTACTTTTTCAAAGTAAATGCTGATATCTTTTTTTTTGCTTTTGCCCCTTAAAAAAGATAAATCACACGATCACACAATCTGTATTAATATCTTAAGTATGAGGATGATGTGAAATATGAAAAAAAAAAAACATGGACATAAATATTTCAAAGAAATGCTAATAAAAAACAAAATTTATCAGTGAGAAAATTCAATGAAAATAAGTTGAAAAATAAATCTGACTAGTAATTAATGTACAATTATTTGAAATTCTTAAAGTGAATACGATGAAATACAATACACAATAGCAACATAATAAAATTAGAGCTTGAGAACCTGCATTAAACCAGAAAGAAATCACTAAATGTACCATCAGCATCATGACATCTTATTGGTACCTTGATCACGTGACATGGACAACTTAGAAGGCATACACCAAGACTGGTTTTCACGTGAAATCACAAATCGTACAACTCTGAAAAGCTAAATTACATTTTTGGTATCTCTACATTATAAAAGTGTCCAAACAGATCATTTTGACTGGCAGATATCTGAGTATCGATATGCTCATCGCTAGAATGCCATTACCCTAGTTTTTAAACAAATATGCAGTCCGATTGGGATTTTGATCAAAAAGGTGAAATTTTGTTTAACTTCCTATTTAATCGGAAAAAAAAAATTATACTCCACTTAAATTCTGCATTTAGCTCTGCAAGGCGATATCAAACCAATCAAATCTGATGTTGGGCTACAGACGTTTTTTGGAGGTATACTTCATTAATAAAAGTTTGGGTGTTTTTTTAGAGCTGTCAAACATTTTTAATCACTGATATATGGCATTTATCCATTACAAATGGCAAATCTTTAATTTAAAAATATTCCTAAATACAAGATTTCATATGTAAACATGCTCCCTATTAATGCACTGCTATAGGCTGAGCTATCTCTTGTAAGAGGATGGCGCTAAATGTGACCTGGTGCTCACATAGTGAGAGTGGCGACCCAGCAAAGCACAACCTGACTGCAGCTGAGGAATCCCAACAGTGTTCATTTCGATTACCTTAAGTCAGCCATTAAATGTCTAGATAGGACCATGTTCTGATAAAACTGTTGTCTCAATGTCCAGCAGCGGCAAAGCTTATGCAAAGTTTCTCGTCTGAAACTCCTTGACACTGTAAAATTGGTTTAGACAGTAAAGCAAGTTATCAGCAACCGGCCAGGCTGCAGTACAGGCACTATACTTTATTTTGGATCCAAAGTCTGTCAAAGGCCACAGCAGAGATTACAGTGTCTAACACTATCACGTAACTGGAACACTGTTCATTTACTGCAGTTTGACACATCGCTGGTTATCGCAGAGGAATGTCATGTTTGGTACGGGCTAATACTGTCAGGATTAGATAAGCATTTGGCTGCATGCCTTACTGTAGGCTGGGTGTATTAGATATAACTAATTTAACTAATAAGAGTACAGAGCAATCTTCTTTCTTATTTGTATGGTGGTGTGGCGTGCGATTATCAACATTTTTATTGTAGCAGGCTAGAAAATACAGTGATATCTGATTAAGTGAAATTATTTATTCTGCAGCATGGATTCACTTTGTAGGAGGTTAACACTGCTGATGTTGCTTACAGGAGTTTCTGAGCATCCCTTACCTTTACAAAATGTTCAAACTCACAAAGACAGATTATCACGATCGACATCAAGGTCTGAGTTGACTGCTGAGTTGTGATTTAGTAAAGAAAACTCAGAGTCCTTTACTGAACTTGTAAAAGATACAAAAATAGTCACACACCCTAAAGGGAAACCATCATCGATATTTTTTAAAGATCTGAAACATATGGTAACTATTTTTGTTTTGTTTTGTTTTGTGATTCAATCAAATATGGAGTTGGTGTGATCAGAAAGAGCTGATACCTTGGATTAAGCTGCTTTGTCTGTTCAGTAAATGGCAGGAGGTAATTTAATGTAGTTTTAGTCGTCTACATTTTCACTTGGTGAGAATTTATACTGTAAACACCCTTCTGAGGATGTATTGTGGTTTTTTTTAATGCATGAGGGAAAACCCCATTTAAAATCTCTCCATTTACAGTGTGGTTCATGTAGACTGTGCCCCATGTGGACTTCCAGCTGGTGTCTGCAGGAAGAAATTTAGGTGAAATCACACACTCACTGACACACCGAAATAATGAAAGCAACACCAAGCACACTGCTGCCACTCCTTGTTTCACTTCTGAAACCAACCGAATTTGCCCTGAAGGTTTGCAAGTTTCGCAAACACGTGCATCTCAACAACCCATCCCAAACACAAATGGGAAAAAAAGTGTGATAGCAGGCGGCATTGGATGAGAAGACATAATCGGCATCCCGCAGTCACAACCCCTCGGCAGCATCTTCTGAGCAATTTTTATTCTTTTTTTAACAGGCAGCAGGAGAGCACCCTGCGATCCACAACCTGAACCAGTCTGCTTTCAGAGTGAGTATGTGTTTGTTTATTTCTGCAAGTTTTTTCAGTCTTACATCATGACTGGGATGAAAAAGCCAACAGGACACCGACTGATTCGGGTTTGGGAATATTTGAGGACACGCTGGAAGTTACTGTTGCTACATGTACTATCTCTAGCTTCTGTTTGAATAACAGAAGCTATTTTTTTCTACCCCTGCTATTCCTGAGAAGTGACACATGCTCTGTCCATTAGACTCTTCTGTGCATCCTGAATTTTATGAATAACAGGGTAAACAACCAAAGATCAGGGAGACTCCAGTAAAAGGCATCTTAAGACCCCTTTTCTTCCATCTTCTCTCTCTCCATTTCTCCAATAAGGATTTGCACATCTCCATTTCCATTTTGTCCTGCTAATCCCCCTCTATTCCACTGTGCAGACAGCAGCTTGCCAACCCTTTGTGCAAGAATTGTATTTAAAGAGTTTTCCATGATAATGACCAGAGATTGAGATTTAACTCCATTCTTATTCACTTTGGTAAACCAATCCAGGTCAAGTCAACGCAGGACAAAAACTGGTCCGTCACAATATGAAGACATCATGATTTGGTACAAACCACCATCACAGCCACATACGCACTTAATAATCTTTAACTTAATAAGAAAATAGATATAAGCAGCAGCGGTTATCTCCAGTTGAATGCAATAACCATAAATCAGAACCAGCGCCATCAATACTCAAGCAAGCAATCTATTATAAAGTAACCATCATGCTGTTAGATAAAGATTTTAATCATGAAAACAGTCAATGTTGGAGTGAGAATGTCTTCATGTGCATGCTTACAGATGCAGTCACTGCACACAGACCAGGAGCAGGGATTTCTCATTGCATGTATGAAAAAGGCAATATGATAGTTTGCACACGTGATTTCATGCAGTATGCCAACAGAGGAAAAGTCACATTCAATGAGGAAGTCAGCAAATTTACAATTTACATTTTAAACATAGGAAAAGCGCTGGGGTTGGCCCGTCCAGCACTGAAAATAAATGAATTCACATTACCTTTTTTTTTGTTTTGTTTTTTACATTTTCTTATATTTTTATATTTAAAAATAGAACATTTTTCCCCCAAATTTTGAAGTGCTTCATTTTCAGCTGGTTTAAAGATGTTAAATAAATCTTAATAACTGACCTGCATATGACCTGAAGACATCTTCATTCAACTTTTTCACTTGGACTGGTGTTAAAAAAGCAAACTAAAAATAAAAAAGAGGCAATGAAGAAGAACTGCAATTTAAAACAAATCAAGATGCCCCCCCCCCTAAAAATCTTTTTTT
>JAVQJG010042540.1:0-35586 GCA_036024015.1 Craterocephalus amniculus | reverse complement strand
TAAAAACAACAACAGAAGTACATGCTGAATCCAGCTCAAGGAGGGATCCGACTAGCATTTGCTAACAACACATTGGTAAAATGAAGGCGTTTTGTGGCAGACAATGCCTTATTTAGAGGACGAGCGTCTCTTGCCCCGATAGCTCCCATTATATGGACGTATGTCGCTCGTGTGTGGATATAAAATATTTTCTGATGTAGTTCGAGTTGCACTACAACTGTCTGGGTGAGTAAATGATCGAATAGCATGCTACAACATAAGTACAGGTTGAAAAATACCGAACTTCCCCTTTAAAGGAATACGTACTAGTTTTAACAGTAGCTGTGGCCACATTCAGGATCATACACCAGAAAATGTGTCCTGTGTGTCTTGTCTGAACAGGCTTTTGTTGTTGTTGTTTAACTTATTTAGTTCAAACTTCAGTTTTTTTACACAGTGGTTAGCTCTAGGCGCATAAACCACTTGGTCAGGATTAGGAATACATTCTAGTTTTGAGAGAATCTAGAAAATGTATTCAGTCAAAAAAGTAGCATAAGATCAGGTTGAATATTAACACTGGTTATGTTTACAATATATGACAATGATGAGAAAAGGTCAAAGCTATGATGAAAATTTACTCTCCGACCTTCAAATTTTTCAAAGAGCACTAATATACTCAGTTGTTTGAACAGGTGTGGCTCTCAATTTCTGGAATCAGCACAAAAACACAGAGTAACTTCAAATAATATAAATCTTACAACTGGAATATAAAGGAAGCAAAAAAAAACAATACAAGGTTTGCATCATGAAGGTCATCAGGGCTGAATGCCAGGTCAAACATTACCGGTTTGGATAACAACACAGTGTTCGTGCTTCACATCACAGCGATCAGACATTAAACTTTGATACCTTCCATAGTCAGAGCCAACAAAGAGATCACCACAGACATCAGCAGGCAGCATGATGGATGAGCTCTCAACCAAAGGCCTCAGCTACATCCTAAATTCAACACAACACCCCAGGGCCAACAATGTGATGTTGCAGCTGCCACTGTGACAGTGGTGTAAATGAGATTTCTCTTGACAAATACTGACAAGTCGGAGCACATCCAAATTTTGCATATATTCATAGTAGACAAATTATTATCATTGCAAGGCTTTGGATTTGAAATTGGAATGCACCATTTATTATATACCAATTGTTTTCCACCTATGACATGCCAGTACTGCTAATGTTTTAGTAAAGTTTACGTTGCTGTGTTTGAGAAAAGCATCTGCCCTCAGGTCTTCTGCAGTGTTGTTGAATCATAAAGCAACAATTACAGATTTAGAATTGACACGCAATTAAATTAGACAACAGTGGTGTAGCTATGTAAAAAAAAAACATACATTAATTCAAGTTAATCAATCACAAAAACAGGAAAACAACATTTTTAAAGGCTTATTGCAAACCATAAAAATGCTGAGCATGTCATTTGCAGTATAAGGAATTTTGATACTAAAAAAGAAGTTTGATTTTTTTAAATAGAATCAGAAGGTAAAGCCAACTATGTTTAAGTGATAAATAAAAACTTATGTCCTATTAATGGCATGATAAAGACATTAATCACAGATTCTGTGACACTAGACTCTTATCTAAAAGAACAGACATAACTTCTGTTCTCTTTGAAACAGATGTGTTTCGTTTTCAAATGTGACTGTGTTTTGGGATTTACAGTATAAGAGCTCAAGATAGGCTACGTTAAGTATATAAACTTTTCAAAAACAGTGACAGGCCTTTTGAAAAAATACATAGGGCTGTGAGGGACTAAAGAAACTTACTGTCACTGTGCTATTATCATACTGTCAGCATTCAAAATAGTACACACCAGCACCAGTTGCTTCCTATGCCAGTAAGAAGACACAGTCTTCATGCTTTGATGTCTTATGAGGGCCTAAGGGGTCGTCATCCTTCTCCAGTATCACCCTGCTCAACAGTAAAAAAATACCAGCACTTTTATCAAGTTTTCTACAACTGGCATATGCTGTTTCGTGTGCAAGTTTACATTTCATCACACAAAACAACTTCGTAAAAACATAGGTGCAATAAAAAATTGAAGAAGTTATACAAAAAGAAAAAAAAACTAGGGAATATTCAACATCTAACTATGTGAATCCTTAAAAAAGTATTAATCACTGCTGTCCTGACAGCCCACAGTAGGTCAGTCAAAACCTTAACTTTATACTGTATGGCTTCAACATGGTCAGTTTGCATGTTTGAATTTGGACAATGGGAAAATGAGTGGTTACCAGAACATTAGTGTTTATACAGTATAAGGCTTGTATTGAATTAGGTCATTTCACATCTGCAGTTTGTAAAGTAATTAAAAGACTTGAAAATATACTTAAACTCTGCATGGAAACCATGTAATCCTGAAGTGGCTGCATTGAAAATACATCTAATTCTGTTGTGGAAACCACTGCAGAGCAACCCACATGCTGTGTAAACTCCACCATGCAAAGAAAACAAACAAGATGCAGGAATTCTCTGAGGCCAAGCTCATTTGAGAGGAACCGAAGCAGTGGGACTCCTATGTGTGACATTGATACTGTAAGTGTTTGCCCTCTAATGAAGCAGAAACACCAAACTGTTCATGTAACTGGTCATGAGAGACAAGTCAAAAGCAACAAAGGATGGTTCAGCTACTGCGGTGGAGCTTTGCAAAAGCACATGCTGTAGATTGTTTCCACCACTAGCTGGATAGTCTCAGATATCTATGGAAACGTGTGAAGGGTATAATATTATCAGTCTTTTCACTTTTTTCCTACGCAAGTCTCCTCCATAATCTCAAAAAAATCTGCTTTGTGATGGAGGGAAACCAAGCGTTACTAATAGTTCAGATGTCCAATGCAGCTATTATCAGCACTTTCCCGTCATAATTCTCAACGTTTACAGTTCTCTCAACCATTCTCTTTTAGGTAAAATCAGTTAACGATTGCTCATCCTGGGTCAAGCAAGCTCTCAGCATGCAACTTAAATGTAGTTCAATCTATGAGGGTTTTCTATAAATGCGCTATCATAGGCAAGCCTCTGGGGCCTTTTACCTACCTTGACATGCATCAACTACGTTTTGAAACTTACAAAAACCACATCAAGCAATTATAAGTGTTTTGCTTACTTGAAGAAGTTTTTTTTTCCTTTTCTTTTTACTGTTTCCATCCACTTTTCTTTCTCTGTCAAATCAAAATGTCCATCAAAAATTGGAAACCCAAGTAGCTATTTGTTTCCTGGTTTAAACAGCATTTTCAAACAGTAAAAACTTTGCTGTTGCCTTTTGGTCGTTGCTGGTCAAAAACAGAAGCTCCGCTACCATAACAGAGCTAAATGGTCTCAGAACGCTTGTTTTCAAATGAGAATGGGAAAGTTTGTCAGGAAAGTAAGAGAGGAACCCAATCTCCAATTCTTTTTTGGTTTGTCTTTCAAAACTAAACTTAACTTTATAGAAATCAGTCCATCTACTGAAAACATTTCTAACAAGCAAAAATACCTCCTTCCACTGTGCTGCACTGAAGTCAACAATTTTACATTAGCAACTTAACCCCAATATGGCATGATGATTTAATGTATAATGGATTTTTGAAATGGATGATTGAATTCAATAAATAACTTTGTGAATTTTCTTCACTATGTTGGAACATGCAGATGGCTGAGATGAGTAATGAAAAGAGTTAACTGCTGTAATATATAATTTTCCCCCACAGGTCTCAGACTGCTTCTCCTGGACACCGTCTAAGATGCCAACAGGGAAATCATGTCGACGTTTAGAGGTGTTGGAGTTCTGATAGAACAATCTACTGTCGCCATGTCTACTTACCTTTTTACAACATATTTTCACAGTTCAAATGCTCTCGTTCAGATTTTTCGGCAGCTTTTCATACCCACTGAAGAGTGGAGAGGATTTATACCAGAGTTTAATAGTAAGTAGACAGATAACATGCAGAGGATGGCTACCTGCTTCAGACATCTTTTTAAAAAGGGTTCAACCAAAAGTTGCTTTTGGAACAAGAAATCAGACAAATTGGCATCAGAACATAGAATATTTCAGATAGGTATCTTATCAATCCACATGCAAGCATGTGAGAGGAAAATTATTTGTCTGTTTTTCTTCAAACAAATTGTCCAAGAAAAGGCATTCAAATTTAACAGATCTCCTCAAAATATTGCTAAGTCCCTCACAAAACTGATAATAAGCCATTAACTTGATTTTAAAGCAGGGAAACATCTAAAACATGGAGGACAGCAGTCCTTGACGAACAGAATCTGACCTTGGTGTGCTGAAGTGATGATTTTCCTCTATCTGCTCCTCTACTCTTCCCTTTAACAACTACAAGTGTTTATCATCCACATTTCGCTGGGTGCTGTCCATGCCTGATAATGAAATTCACTGGCCAGGAGAAGCAATATAATGAATGAGAAGTATTTATATTATCTGGAACTGTGTTCTAATCCTGGAGACACATGTTTGACCTTCATTAACCATCTAAAATGTTCCAGACTGTAGGCAGCAAAAGTGCACTGAGACAGAAACAGTCACCCTCTGAACTGCATTTCATTCAAGCTGCACCATGCAGCAGAACACTTTATTTGGTTTACTTGTCGGACATTCATTTTTATAAAATAATTAAGGAGCTTTAGGTTGCCTGTGCTAGATATGAGGTCTAGAGCTGTGCCTTATTTTAACTTAAAAATAATAATAATATAATGCAGTCTATAACAGGAAACAAACTGGACATCCAGTACAGGGACTCCAAAATTTTAAGGGCCTATTCCCTTTTTGAAACTGTGACTAATATCTCGTAAATACACGATTGTTGGAAAAGGGTGGAGCGATAGTGTATATCCATGAAGGAGGAAAGGATACAAATTCTGAGTGCCACAAATACTTTAGTTCCAGAGCAAGAGCATGTGTGTGCAGGCTTTTTGTACATTTGTGTGTGAGTGTTTTTGTGCATGAGTGTGTGTGTGTATGTATGCAAAGGGTAAGTTCTCCAGAGGCAAAGAAGCGACATCCTTGGATTATCCCAGTAATGAGTTGATGAACTGGCCTGTGGAGAACAGCGTGTCTTTTTTTAAGACTTAAGGGACGGCTTCAGAGAACGAAAGAAGGACATCAATCAAACAATTGCTACATGGTACAGATTTATGAATTCACCAAAAAGACGACAAAAGCCATTATAAGCTGCAGATAATAAAAGTGCATGGCACATTTTAAGGTTTGATGTTTTTTTGTAACTACAGTTTTAGTAGTTTGAAGTGATGCAAATTACATGTAAAACTGCTTCCATACTCTGTAGGGAAAACATTTCTAAAAGTAAAGTTTGATAACTGACTGACAAGTTAGACTTTGAAAACTGTTAACTTTTCCTTTAATGCTCTCTGAGTCGAGCTTAGTCTTGATGCTTCTCATTTCCTGTCATCTCTATAGCAAGGTCCTACCTCCACTCTCAACTTGGTTTACTCAAGCAAGACATCAGAGAATGAATCCTTGTGATATGACTCAGAAACATTATCAAAGGATTATCTATATGTTTTGAATGTAACGTGACTGCTTCACTGTCAGAAACAACCTTTTGCAACTGGAGCAGAGGACCACAGATGGGGTCACTTCATGTGCTGACTAGTTTGATAATAATTTTCTAATAACGTCAGTGTGTGGAGTAATTTTTTTTTTCTGTAAATGGATATGTACTTTGGACGTCATGAAAATTAACAGAAAACCCATAAATTAAGTCAGTTAGGTACATTTTAAAGAAACACCCAAATGTCAAAACACCTTTTTCTTTTTTTGCATTTAAATTGTTATTTGTTGATATAATTAAATCAGACAACACAAATGGTTGAGACAGAAACACTCTCTTCATACTACTATGGTGTAATTGTGTTAACATGATGAGTAATTATGCTAGTCTAGCCCCAATTTCTATGTAATCCAATTAGAGCTCAGCACACAAAAGATTGGCATGTTTAACCCTTAATGAAAGAACTACTATGACAGGTCTGCTTGTGAAAATTCCTGGGCTGAAAAAGGTCACAGGCCAACAAAGAGACATTCATTGATCATGTAGTTCAACCTAATAAGCGATTGTTAAAAATTTAAAAAACAAAAGATAAACTCTAAAACATCTTCAGCACATTATTGGCTTTTGTGAAGACACCAACACACAAATCTATAGGCTGAATGGTAGCCTGTGACAAAGGTGCATGAACTGGGCCACACAACACAGAGCCAAGCCTGGCATTAAGAGACTTTTCTTTTCTTTTCTTAGGAATAAAATTATTATGCATTTGTCCTCGGAACATCCATGATGAAAGCACATTTTGCTAGCGGTGAGTGGGCAACGTTTCACATGAATGCGTGATGAATGTGAATGTCTGTCGTAGAAATCTCAAATTCCCTCCGTCAGTGGTTCAAAGGGATTTTCTGAAATGCCACGGTCTACAGAGACATCTGTGTTAGAATTGCAATGCTAAGCCTTTAGTTATACTTTATATTTCCATTTAAATCAACTGCAGACAAAAACTCAGTAACACTTTGCCATGAAATGAGACCACTGACCACATCTCCTGCTGTAGACTGCCACTCCCGCTCATTTATGGTACACCATACGAAATTCTGGTGTTATCAAGCCATGACTGTTAATTCTTTTTACCTATCAGCTTAGCAATCAGCTTTTAGAACAGGTATTTACACTTGAAACACAATGAATTTTATTGTCCTTAGACAGACCTAAGCAGGTGATTTCACATATTTTAGCTAAATAGACCTATTTTCAGTATTTTCTTTTTTCAGCAATAATAAATAAATCTGTTGAAATATTCACCAAATTCAAACACAGGTAGAATCATTCTCACACAGTATATTTGCCTTCAAAGATGGAGGCAATTTCACAAACATAAAAGTGAGTCGTTCTTCAAAATTGAATGTTCCTACATTTTCCAAACAATCGGCCCTCTCGTGTTTTTTTGCTGCGGTCCAATGTGATGCAGTGTGATTAATGCTGGCCTTGTGCAGAGCAGTGTGGTGTATTATCGAGCATGTCCCAATAAATCAGGCAGCCTGCTGCCCTTTCTCAAGCAGCAGCAGAGCCAAGCTTTCATCTGCCATCAGAATCCAACAAACAGCCAAAAAACACAGGGAGAAACAAAAGAAAGCAGAGGCACAAAGGTACAGGAAGATACTGGAGGGAAGCACGGAGATAGCTCATCACACACTCACAATATTCCCTGATTGCACTGAACTATATGTGGTAAAATGTGAGGCAGATGGTCCATGGTACTAATTAGAAGCCTGTTCTCCTTTCCTATCATTACATCTATGTGTTGTGGAGGTGTTGCCTGCATTGTTTATAGCAGTGGGGGAGAAAAAAGTGCACACCTCTGACTCTTTTTTAAAGCTACTGTATGACAGAAACCCAAAGAGCCCTGGGAGTGAATTATAGCAGCAGTAGATAACAGCAAATGTCTTTGGACTCTTTGGAATGGTCTGAGCAATTGCCAGTACTAATATGTTTTTCATCACTAGATAATACTCCTTCTGCTTCCTTAGTATTTTTCATTTCTTGCACAAGTTCCCTCATAATGTTGAACAGAAGTCTTATTGTCTTCCTGTCGAAACAAGTGTGTCAGATACAAAGAAAAAACGGATGGAAGAACAAACACATTTTTTTTTCTTTCATAGAAATCATCAAGGGTTTTGTACACTGTCTTTTCAGTTTGATAACTGTTCACCAAGACAAATGCTTGCATTTCAAGTGGATGAAAATCAAACATGCAAAGCTGAAGCTCCACCTAATGAGAAACTATCTATCCTGACCACACACACACACACACACACACACAGGAGCAGATGCATACATCTCAAGCCCTCCTGAAAGATTTGCCCACAGCATAATTAACTGTTGTACTGTAAATCACTAAAATGAGATGAAAAAAGGGAAATAAACAGAGAAATGTTGTCCTCTTTGTCCTCCTAAAAATAAAAAATAAAAACGAGAACTCATACAGATAGGCCCTCAGACCAAGTGTGAATCATGATTCACTTTTGTTGTAAGCCAATTTTTCTGACTTTAGCCATCTTGGCAGCTCAGGGAAGGCTTATCTGGGTGGAGGGAAAGGAAACTACCAAAATACTAAACAGCACAAAGCAAGCAAAGTGCAGTTACAGGGGATCATTTAAAAAAACAACATGTAAACCACGAAGTGTTACGGGTCGTTCGATGCACATTAACTGTCCATTCAGACTGAACTGCAGGGAAGAAATGGCTTTCAGTCTTGCTCTGATGTGCTTTGTCAATGAATTCCGTGGCAGAAAGTGATGAGTGGCAACAGCTCAAGGATAGTTTTTCATACAGAGAAGTCTGTGAGGTCAGCTCCGTTCAAAGCCAAGATGTCAACACTCATAAGAAGCAAGCAAGCTGTGGTTCCAGGACTCAGAAGAAGTTATTTAACTGTGAAAGGACCACAGAGACCTTTTCTTACAGTTTGTACTTCAAGCTGTCCTCAAGCTTCTGCTCAGTGTACTTTCACCTGCTATTTGGAACAGTGTGGAGAATCCAAAAAGAGATACTTCTGATTATTGACAACACACACTGTCTTGCGTTGCCCTCTGAGTGCTCTATAGGGAAGATACCACTGATCTGGACATAAACCTCTGAGTCTGGATACTACTACTTCGCCTCAACTGAGGATATTTCTCATTCCCTACAATTTATAGACAACATTGTGGCACAACCATAGACTGTAAATGTATTATGCATTAGCTACAATAGCATAGAATTTTCTAGAATTCACAAATGGTACAGTTATTTATCTTGACACATTCTGTTTGGTTTTTGTTGAACATTTACAGATAAAACAGTTAATTTCCCTGTTCTACTATTAAGTAGGAGCAGGGACAGCTTCATAAAGAGGGCAGTATTTGGAACTTGATCAACCAGAACTTCTCAGTCATTATTATTGCACATTTTATGCTGCATAATCAATTCCTTCAAAATTAATTTTAAAAATCTATCGATTATAGATTATATAGATCTATAGATTATAATATTTTGGAAAAGCTACCTTTGAAAGGTATTCCAGCTTTATGGTTGAGTCTCTAAAGACTTTGCAAACTTGCAAGAGGAAAATCTATCCCATTCTTCCGGGCAGATCCTTTCAAGCTTCACCAGATTGGATGAACCGTCTGTGAGCTGCCAACTGAAAATCTTTGCTAAGATGTTTAAAGAGGTTTCAGCTATGCCGTACACCGGAGAGTATTTTCCCTAACTTAAACAGCATCTGGCAACCTCAAACAAAATAGTTGAATTCCTAATTTTAAGAGGGCTTTCAGTTGAGTCATTCTTCCTAAAGACCTAAATGCTACAGTACTACTGAGATCATTTGACTGACCTGTGTGATTACTAGTTAGGGCCCATCCCCACGACGCCGATTTGCAGTTAAACCGCAAAGTCTTTAGAAATCCTCCCTATCATCCCCACAAAACTGGAGGTTTAGCCTCTCTGAAACCGAACATTTCTGAAACAAGGTCCCAAGGTGAAGAGGTCTGAAACCTCCACCGTCTTCGTTCTGTGGAGACGCCGCAGCGGCAAAACTGGCGGTTGTGATGTCAGTGTGACGAACACGCACCAAACACAACAACCATGACGCCGTCCGTGAACATCTGTGTTGTGGTGCTGCTACAGACAATCCTGTCTTGTTTTTATCTTTTGCACCAAAATGCTCAGCTTTTACACAACGGCATTGCTCTGTTTAACCATCAAAAGCTGAAATTAGTGAACAGCGTTCGCCAGTTAGCACAGTAAGCACCTCTGTTAGCGCAGTGGCGCATGTGCCACATCTTGTTCTTGTGTCGAAGTGCTACTCTGTGAACATTACAGCGCCTCCCGCAGCTTTGTAGTATGTACTACAGCGGTTTCGTAGGGGTTCTACAAACCAGAAACAGCTTTGGCGCCGTGGGGACGTGGCCTTAGTTGGTAAGCTCCAACAAGAGTCCTTATGGTTCCAAACCTCTTGCCATGACCAATGTGCTCCTAGGAATCCTCAAATCTTCTGCTACAGTGCCATTTACCAGGTGTGAACATTAATTAGAAATGAAGAAGACTTTCAAAAGGAAGGTGAAACATCTTAAAAAGACAAAATGAAAAATGAAAGAAGTCCAGGCTTCATGCAAGCTCTTGGGATTACCATAACTTGGATGAATCAGAATCTACCAACAAAAGGTTCTTCACCTTTTCTCTAAGGCCACGTCCACACGGGGCCGAAGACGTTTTCCTGTTTGTAGACGCTGGTAAAATAATCAGACTCTTTGCCATCCCACGAAACCGCTGTAGTACATACTACAAAGTTGCGGGAGGCGCTGTAATGATCACAGAGTAACGCTTTGACCCAAGAACAAGAGGTGGCGCATGCGCAGAGAGGTGTTTACTGTAGTAACCATGGTAACTGGCAAACGCTGTTCAATAATTTCAGCTTTTTGATGGTAAAACAGAGAAATGCTGTTGTGTAAAAGCTGAGCATTTTGGTGCAAAAGATGAAAACAAGACAGGATTATCTGGAGCAGCACCACAACACAGCTGCTCACGGACGCCATGGTTGTGTTTGGTGCACGTTGGTCACACTGACGTCACAACAGCCAGTTGTGCGGTTACAGTGTTTCCACGGAGTGAAGACGGTGGAGGTTTCGGATCTCTTCACCTTGGGACCTGGTTTCCGAAATGATCGGTTTCATGGAGGCTAATCCCCGGCTTTGTGGGGATGATAGGGCGGATTTTTAACAAGCTTTTGCAGTTTTACTGCAATCCGGCGTCGTGTGGACGGCCCCTAAGTTATGCCTCTCTGCAGGATTTTGCGGGAAAATATCCTGGACTGAACATTACATCATACGTGTTATAGCTTTCTAAACTACATCAATTTTAGTTCTTTTCCCAGCACACACATCTTATTGATGTTATTGAATTGGTCTCTGAATGTGATTAATCCATTTATCACGATAATTCTTTGAAATAAGGAAGGGTCTGAATATCCCATCATCATCTATACCTGCTTAGTTAAAATCAGGATTGCATAAGGGCTGTGGCTAGGTGAGACACAGAGTACACCTGGACAGGTAGTCTGTCCATCACAGGGCCAACACAGAGAGGCAGACACTCATGTGCAGCTGGAATACCCACAGAAGCAGCACATATACAGTGAAAGCATCCAACTCCACACATAAAGGACCCAGCCAAGGATTGAACCAGGAATATTCTTGCAAGAAAACCATCACGCCATTGTGCAGCCTGGTTCAGAATATTTCCTTATTCAGTTCAGTACAGAAAAAAACTGTTTTCAGCTAATACTTAATGGTATAAACCAAAGAGCCATAACATTAAAAGTTTTAGGCAAAACTTTGGAAAAGAAGATCTGTTCAATCTTACATTCATTTCTAACAGGGTGTAATGGCATTTCTCTGACTGCTCTCCTCATCTCTTCCATTTTCTCACTCTACCAGACTTAACTCATTCTTAATTCTGATGTTGCTACTCCGCTTCAGGAAACTCTTTACTCACTTGTGTCTGAGTCAATCACCCTGATCCCTATTCTTTAAGTCTCATCCTCATTCTGCCATTCACCTTCAGACTGGACATGCAACCTTCCTCCTTCACCATCTCCACCTCCTCATAAAAAGGGCCGACTTAATGAAAGCAGGAGGCCATAATGTTATGGTTGAATCAAAGTTCACCTTCCAGTGTAGCAAATTACACTGTAAAACTGTCAGACTGTATGTAAACACACTTTTGATGTGATAAAGAAGAGATAAAGAAATGCTACTTTCTAAAAAAAAATATTTAGGATTACTATCTAATTCTTGTGTCCATTGTGTGATTTCCGTACAGCTATGAATGGCTATTAGCTATTTTTTTCTACTGCAATATTGCATGTTTCTATGACTGATAAAAGTCAGAACCTATGCTGACAGCTCCAGGTTGTTCTGATCTCAAACAGTTTTGGCCATCTGCTTTAAAACTTGACTTGTTCCACCATTAAAGGGAAAGTTGCAGTTTGATTTCCCTTTACAGTTCAGCCTCGTACAACAGACATCAGTTGGACAGGAAATTTCCCCTTCCCCAAGCAAAATGGGGCCAGAGATTACAGTGATGCTGCAAACTGAAGCAGCAGCTCATTTGTTGAATGAGCGCAGCTGACTGAAGAGAAACAGATCTTGGAAAGATCTGACAAAAGGCATTCCTCATTCAAAAAGCTATTCTATCCATTGAAGACCCATGAAGAATCATGAAAGGTTGAGATCCGTAACATGCTGAAATATGTTGAGATCAAATGTTGAGCCAGTAAAACGATATTCGTGATCCTGGTATTGATCCGGTTTCTGTCCAGTGAACAGTTTCAGCTGAGTAAACCCCATTTTAGTTGGATTTTAGAGAGGTTTGTTTTGGGAAAGTTTTCTCAAAAATGTTGGACATTTGTGAAGACTACATTTTTTTAATCGATCATTTTGGGATTTAACATTATGTCCAAGTGAGTAAACAAAAATGCAGCACAAATCAAGCAGAAAATTCATCACATTCTTGAATTGAACTCTATTTGTGTCTGTCATTCTTTTCACGGACTGAAATTCATCAAAGATTTATCCTGAAAGAATCGCCCCTGAATCTGTGATGTAAGTGATGACCAGAAGCACTCTGTTTCCTATGTCACCAAATATTTATGGTGCAGCTCAGGTGCTATTGCTGCACTCATGTTTAAGAATGAATGCTGACTGTGAGCACGAGGAGGAGTAGGAGGAGGAGGAGGAGGAGGACACCGCTGCTGTAGCACTGCATCAGTAGAGGTGAGACTACAGCCACAACACAACAGTTTGCTGACTGGAGTGCTGACGGAGCCACTGTGGTTTAGCACCTGCATTTAACATCTGTCCCCTTTTCAGCTGTGTTCACACCAGTTTCAAAACCTATACAGCAATCTGTAAAGAAGTGGCTGAAATAATCACGTGACGGGCTGAAACAAGGTGCCCAATCAGTGCTCACGCAAAGAGAAACTGTCTTTCACAGACTAGCACTTTCTCCAGGGCTTGATGGCAAAGTCAGCCAGCCTTACCTCAGCTGCGGTGCACGCCGCTTGAGACAAACAGACCCTCAGTGGGCTACAGTATGCGTGTCATTAGTGCTGACCCAGATGCACTGAAACACGGACTGTCCTGTGACTGCACTGCATTCCCAGAATAACTCCCCACAGCTTATTACAGACCATAATATGGCTTAATAACCTCTGCCATGGCAATGCAACCTAAATGAAATGGCATCAGGAGACCAATGATGGGGTGAAGTTGGACTGAGAGACAATGTTGAGGCTGAGATGGATCGTGTACTGAGTCCAGCTATGAGGGAAAGCAAAGGCTCTGTGCAGCACAATCTGATGAGCTAGACAAAGGAGTTGACTGGCTTCAGGCTCAGGTGGCAGATAAGTAAGAGAGAGATAGAGTTACATCACATTGGAGCGAACCCTGAGCTGTGCAATCTCTGAAATATGTCAGACTTCATCCTGTGAGGGTAACAGTCTGTAGGACATATTCTGTGACAGCGCTCATTTCACTGCAATAAGCGCAAGTCACAACATCAGTGCATAAATGGAGTGCATAAACCACGGATAGAAGTTTTTCTTTCTTAAAATAAATGATTTAGCATGCTATTCATCCATCCACTGCTCCATCCGCACACCCCTGTGAATCACGCTCCCTGCAGCGGATTACAAAACGCTGCTTGTGTAAAACAAAAGATCCATTTTCCACCCAGTGTGCTTTTATTCCTTCACAGTAGACGCCACACGCAGTGCAGCTTCAAACGTGAGCGAGCTTAATGCAACAAAGATCGGCATGTGTCCATGCATGTTGGAGCACAGAGCTCGGCGGTGTTCTTACCCTCTGCGGCCACAGCGCACCGGACAAGAAGTAAAAGCACCGCCACAGACAGCGGGCAGTTTGCGAGCATCCCCGCCGCTCCGGCTCCCAATCTGCTCCTCACACACCTCCCCTTCTCTCCCACAGCATCCGTCCTGTGCGGCGAGCATCCGCCGGGGTCTTCTCCGCAGGCTCCCACCACTTTGGGGTGACCCGCCCGCTCATCCCTCCTCAAACCGGGAGCCATATCCAGTGGATAAGTTGCTTAAGTTTCGCTCGTAAATAATACATTGGCTCAATCCTCGTGTGTAAAACGGGGAAACACGGGCGTCCCGCGGTCTCGTAGCGTGTCCAGGGCTGGCTGGCTGGCTGGATCGGGGAGGGGGGGGGGGGGGGGGGACGCGCGGCGCAGAGGGGGAAATTAAGAAATGCGCCCTATCGCTCGGCTGCGCTCGGTCCACCCATCATCATCACCGTGTGGCGCAGGGCGGCGCACACATTGCCAGAGGTTTGACATTTAGCTGTTGGCGGTAAAGTGTGTTATTGTTCAGACCTGCTGCAAATGGTCGGTGGTCATTCCGGTGTGTGCAGGAGCCTTTCAGCGAATATATAAAACCACACTGCTGCTACAGGCGGGTGGATCATTCAGATCAGCCTCTCTAACCTGGTCAAACTGAGCAAACTGGTATCTGTATTAATTGTGTGGAGAAAGTCAAAGCTGCAGGACGCCCTCTGCTGGTCGTATATAAAATAACACCGATGCCCCGTGCAGTGTGGGTTCAGTTTTGACGTTGACCCTGCTCGCACTCGCTGCTGATTAATATTCACAGCGGCATACAACAGCACATAAAGCCCCTAACGGATGAAACCAAACCTGTGGCGGTTCCCTGAATCTCTGAGGGGATACTGCATGTTGTACCTCTTCACCTCCACAGGATGTCAGTCCAGTCCCACAAAAGACACCGGACTGGAGACAACTGCGGTCACGGCAGCCGGCATTCTCAGATGCTCGAACTTTGCAAACGACTCTCGCAGCTGAAATTCAGTTGCGCAGTAGGCCTGCGGCTCATGCGTGAAAGGGACAAAAACGTCTACAAAAGAATTAATTCAGACTATTTGTCCCAGCTTTCTTAATGAAAAGGAATAACATATTTCTTAAACACTTTTTGACTGTTACACATGGTTGAAAAGTGGAGAATCTGACCATCTTTGCTTCTCAAATCTGCTTTTCAAGGGGAGCCTACTGATGTGGAAACCAAGGAACTACAATCACCTATTTTTAAAAAGTTTTATTTTTTTCCCTCCTAACCAAACTGATACTGCAGCCGTTTTTTGTGGAAGATGTTGCAGGGATGAAATACAAAACTTAATGTTTAATTACAAATCATTTTAAGTTGATCAGTGAAAACAAAATATCGTGGCATCAAAACTGCCTATGGCTCATTTAAAGGCAAAGTAAATAAGTATTGTCATTAGTATGTGTTTACTTCTTCACTTTGGGAATGTTTATGTAACAGCAATGTGTTCCCACTATTTATAGAGTAGGTAAAGGCTGTTCAGTCATGTCACATGATCCTCTTCAGTGGATGATGTTGAATTTTTCAAGTTCAGATTTTTAGTTTTTCTTGACCGTATTACGAAAAGCAGCTAATAGTGAATAAATGTCTTATTCAATTTATGTCTTCAAATGATGTGCCACAAAGAATATTAAACCATCTCTGCTTCCAGCCTTTTTCAACAGTTTGCATTACTGTAGCTTGCAAATTCCTTAGTACATTTGGCAACATTAGACTTTAATGTTATGTTATTTCTATCATCCAGATTGAAAAATGTATCTTGAAAAATCCAAGAAAAATATAAAAAACCTTTTGCACAAGTTTGATCTTTGGTTTTATCAACTAACGCTTTTATGTTATAATTTCAACATCATTGAAAACCTCACCAAGGCCTCTTAACTTCTTTTTAAGTGATGTGCAGCAGGAGGTTTTATTTTATTTATTTATTTATTTTACTTTTTAAAGTCAAGACTATTTCCTGGAGCCATTTTAAACAGCAGAGAATCATCAATTACAAACAAGTCAGTTGTGATGTGGTGTTGCTGGGATAGAAAGCCAGTTTGGAGAAAAAGCTCCTACTTCAGTGGTAGGGCATTTTACACTCTGTACAGCAAACTTAACATCATTAAGCATGGCAGTGGTAGTTTCATGCTTTGGGAGCTGTCATGCTTCAGAGTTCTTCAACATAGGACCTGAAGTGCACTGTAATGATGAACAAAGCAGAAAGTTCTAATACATTAATGAATTCAGCCACGGAAGATTAAATAAATACTAACTGTAATTCTACTAGAAGCTTGTGGATGGTTACAGAAAGCATATAGTAGCAGTCTAACTGAGATGGACATTTAGCTAAATATAATGACCGTGTTTTATGTCTCCCTTTGACCTCATGATAAATTTACAAAACCTATGATGAATAACATGTATTACACCCCAGAAAATTATTTCCTATTATTGATCCCCACTATTGTGAATACATGGGAAGGTGCTTGCAAGTAAACGTTTAACCATTTCCTGTCCCTCATAAACTATTAAATTTCAATTAATAACTGGATCAAGGTGACTGATGGAAGAATAGTCCGAGTCAGAAAGAGCTGCATCAATAGATTTTTTTTTAATTCAAAGTGAATCTTAACAATAATACACCATAAAGTCTTATTTGACACTCACCAAAAGAGTCACCTGGAAAACCCGCTTAATGTGACAAAGTAGAGAAGGCTTGGTCACACCTAAATCACTGAGAACTAGAGAGGAAACACTATCGCAAACTGTAAGAGACATCACATCCATAGAGTTAGTTTTCCCAGTCCTCATACTGTAATATTGCACAGTGCAATTGCTACATGGCAAACTAGTGTAGCACAAAATAAAAAAGCAAATGAAACAAAAACGTAAAAACAAAGCCACAAAAGTCTACAGTTATTAAAACAGTAACAGTTCAGATTCCATAATCAAATCTAATTGATGATCCATCTAAACAGATGATTCCATAACTTGCAGTGTGAATTAACTCTGAAATTGATAGTTGACCAGAAGGCTGAAAATAACAGCTTGAGTAAAACAAACCTTGACCAAACCAGAGAGTTACACAGTAGCACATTTAGATTAATACAGACCCTGAATAAGAGCTCCAAAGTATAATACCAGTGGATTTTCTTCTGATATCAAAGTCATGAATATTTAATAACTGCAGTTTTACAAATGACTATTTTATCTGTTAAATGTTACATGAATCCTCAAAAAACAAAGCTATTCATAAACCAAGGTGTCACACAGGCGGAAAATGAAAAACGGTTGAAAGATTTTCTCTCCTCTTGCATCCAGTTTTCTTCTCTTTAACAAGTATGGGAGAGTTAACACAGGCGCATTGCTGGTGAATACCTTTGAGAGACTCAAAACACTGATTACATTTCACATGCGTATTACTGGGGAGCTATTTCGAGCACTAATCTGTCAAGTTCATGCCTCATCTTTATAAGCTTTCTTTCCCATTGTGAAATTTGAATATGATTTGTAGAGCATACAGCTAAGAAAGAAAAGGCTACTTTAACATACAGCTATATAAGAGTCAGTTTGTATATGTGGAGTATTGCCCTCGTCACTGACAGACAAAATGACAGTAATCTCCTCGACGGAGCTTTTTTCCATCTTGAGCACAGAGTAAACATCCAGACAAACTATTCCTGGATAGAAAACATGGCTCCTCTGATTTTAAAAAGGTCAGTGTTGTCAACTGTGCTCTGTTTACTCAGTCTTAACTTGCACATTAGACGATACGGTGAAGCAACGTTTGTGTGTACATGCACGGTTATGTAATGCATGGAGATTATCTAAGAACACTTGGTGGTGCAATGACCGCACAATGTAAAGTATTGCATCTGCTGTTCAGCCATAGTGACTATCAAAGATCATAGAGTGTCGCATCATTCAAAGTCTACGTGTGTTTTACTGGTGTGTTATCGCAGAGAAGCTTTGGTGACGGTTATCTGATACATAGTCCCACCACAAGCTGATCAGAAATCAAATTCTCTGGAACAACACTTCGGTGAAGTTCTAACTTGTTTTGTCTTTTCTTTTTTTTCTTTTTCTTTTTTTTCTCCTTGGTGTGGTGGCCGTTATAAGACTATCTATGTGGTCACAGAAAGTTACTTGGATTATTTGCCTTTCTCCTCAATAAATGGTGAGGAACCACCATCGTGAATTCTCACTTCTTTTTTTTTATTTCAAGGCACATACACAGTGCTGCTTACACTGTCTCAATTTCAATAAAGGACACATGAAAATGGCCACAGCTTTGCACTGACAGAATATCATTTCGATGTGAGACACTCATAAAGGGGAGAGCGATCTGAACACAAGGCAGTTTAGAATATCAAACAGTCAAACTGATATTCTAACCATATATAACATTGAACAGATAAAATAAAAGGTTTTAATAAATATTTTAAATCATTTTGACAGTAAAATAAGTTGTAAATGTTTTTTTGAAAAGAAAAATCTGGGCAAAATTTGAGTTGCAAGTCTAATCCCCCAAACCCTTCCAAGCCTCACTACCTGTTTAAGCGCTTAGTGGCAAGTGTTTTGTGTATGACTGTGGAAACATTACAGACACTTTCCAAGGGGCACAATGGACTTTTTTTTTCCCTTTCTGTTTTTTCCCCCCTGGCATCTCACAGTGCTCCTGTAACTCACAAAAGAGTACTGGTAGTACACGGTATACGTACAATGAGAAAGTTAAATCAGTCCTGCAAGCTACAGCTCCAGATGTGTACAAAACATCAATATGAAAACATACAAAAATTAAGTTACATCGATACATCATTTATATGCAGTGACGAGCCCGAAAGGTTAATAAGGATAAAATACTGATGCAAAAACACACACCCCGAGAAACAACAAATGCAACTAATGTTCATCATCAGCAATACAGTAGTTACAGTGACACTCCAAATATGAACGTAAAACACAAATCAAAACCACTTCTATTTCAGATAATTAGGGACCTATACAAAACGCTAAGTTTAAACTCAGAGAGAAATCACCTAATTTCACAGCTATTGAAGTGGCAATCATCATATAGCAGCTTATCTATGATACATTCAAGAAAGAAATGATACGACTCGTTAATTGCCCAATAAGCTAGACAAAACATCAGCTGTTTTTTTTTTCGTTTTGTTTTTTTTTAAACTCACTTTTTTGTTTGTTTTAATTGTAACCCCATTCTACAAATACCTATAACTGAGGTCTATGCAAACAAAATAGCTACTGAGCTCAAAGAAATGAATTACAGTCTTTGGTGCTGCACAAGCAACTTCATTTGAAAATAAGACAAGAAAAACCCAAAACAAAAAACACACACACACACACACACACACACACACACACACACAACTAGTAAAATTAACAGAGAAAAACACACACACAGCATATCTACATACATAAATATATATATATGTATATGGACTGGTACAACCATCATAAATATATATATATGTGTATGTATATATATCCTCCCTGACGGAATGTATAAAATAAGCAATCAACACCAATAAGCCTTAAGCATTTAACAAATGGTATAATGTAAAGGGTAAAAGTTAACTTTGTCACACATGCATAAATGAGAGAATTGCACACAATTAACTCACACCATATCAAGCATCTGTACTAAATAGTCTAGCTCTATAATATATGTCAATATATGTGTGTATATCAAATACTGCATGGTTTGCTCAGGCTTAGAAGATTCCATACTGTGAATAAATTTGCATTTTTTCCTTACCTAATCAAAGCCATGCCCACCACACATCTAAACATCTAAAAAAAAAAATCAACAAAACCAAAGTGAAAACACTAAAAATGAAAATACGAAGACAAAAAAGAAACATAATCAACGACTATTTAGATTGTATTGCAGTTTCAAACAGTACAAATACTGTTAGTAGTAAGTTTCACTAAATAGAAAGTGATTATCAAATATTAAGCAATACTCAGTACTTGCACTTTGTACACTAGTTCATTCGGGAACTGAGAGAATTAAAAACAAAAACAAAAAGAAAACATTTTTAAGGAAACAGCAGGCATTCGCAACAGCAAAGCATGCTGTTCTTCTTGAGAGAACAGAAAAGTAACTCACTACACACTGAAATATACACAGACTCCGAAACGTAAGCACCGCTATCCGCGATATATCACATCCATGCAGGCTATGCATGGACATATACACATGTGCATATATATACTCACACATAGGATGCATCGACTGATTGGAATTTCAAGTGCTGCAGTCCAGTACATTAATATTCATGTATATAGTCATATATAAGTAGTAACATTAACAACCTCAAATATGTAAGGCACTATGGCTGGGGACAGTTATACAATGCAGCGAGTCTTGTGACACAAACAATAAGAGCAACGTCTATGCATCTTTCCGTTTACATTTTTGCTCATGCAAGACCACATGCAGCGTGAGGAACAACCCTATTTAAATCGTATTAATTGACTTGACATTGCTAAACACCAAAAGACACCGAAAAGGTACAAATACTTTGAACGCAGTACAACGTACACTGTAGACAACATGTGCATCTGTCAATCTAGAGCTAGAGACTGGGATGGCTTTACAAATATGGATGTGTCTTGCACATGTAAGAAGGCAATATAGAAAAATAGCTGGGATCAGGGGGTGCAAAGTCTAACTATTCAACAACACCCCAATTATTTACCTGTCTTGAGGAGTATTCGTAGAAGATCCAATGCAAAGATATATCAAATGTGCAAAACACATTAAGTGTGAGTTTAACTTACTCATTCATTCTATCATTCAATCATTCATACATTATTTCCTTCCTTAATTTTTGCCTAATCATCTCCAACATCTTTTTTTTTTAAAGCTCGAAGTTCAATTACACCAAGTCTACATGATTCAAAAAATAGCTTGATATCTTTGTGGTTGTGCCATGGTTTTCTGAAATGAAAGCCATGTTTGTGGTTTAAAGATTTCGCCCCGCTCGCTTAGCCCTCGGGTGGTATGAAGGGTACCAGTACAGCCACGCTCACATGTAAGGGTACTGGTTTATTTTGGTAGGACTGAGAGGGAAACTGCTGTAAGCGGGCGAGGCAATGTAGGAGTGTGGGGGAAAGAGGGGCTTGAATTGGCCCTGGGGGTGCAAGGTGGGCGAGGGCAGCAGGCGGGGGTTGATGCCCACAGCCACCTGATGCACAATCCCTGCTGGGTGAGAGATGCTGTAGGTGGGCTGGAGGACAGGGCGGGCAGCCCCGGGGGAGGCGAGGAGGTGGGCCACGGGGGCGGCAGGGACCAGAGGACCAGACGGGGCGTATGACAGTAAAGTGGGCTGGGAGTGCGGGTGCCCTCCGAGGTGCGGGTGGGGGCCCGTTGTATGGTTTGGGCTGCTGTGGGACAGCGTGAATGTGTGCCCATGCATGGTGGGGGGGATATAAGCCTGTGGCCGCCGGTGGGCAAAGTTGCCGTTCCATTCCTGGTGGCCTGAGCCAAAATGCTGCACCTGAAGGAGAGAAAAAACAAAAAAATCATCTGATAAATCACATTTGCTGTTTTCATCAGTACATGCTCAGTCTTTATGAGCCACTAGATGCTGCTGTTTTCAAGTTTTAACACCTCAACGTAAAGTCCCTTAACACAAAAACTGGTCAATATCTGCTCGTACATCAATATAAACGCCTCATTCTACTCTTTACAGTAAATACACATTGTAGTAAATGCATTCAACCTTAAAACTATTGGAAATGTGTACAAATTGAATTGAGTTATTCAGAGCATAGCTGTTAAAACTGTTAGCTGCTTCAGCTAAAAAAAGAGAGATTTGCAATTCAAATGTGCCCTTCACCACAGATTCACCAGGTGCAGTCGTAGCCAATGCTGGCTCTTTCAAAATCACTCTGTTAGAATTCATCAGCTTCTTTACAGACACATTTGTTGCAACAGAAGCCGAATGAAATAGCCTGATGGGGAAATGTTAGAAAATGATAAAGAAATCTCACTCGTTAAAACAAATAACAGCGTACCGTTTGTGTTAAACGTAAATCCGAAAGTACAACTAGCCCTGTATTTCATGCTCTTTAGGGCAGTCATTTCTAACCAGAGGTCCCCCAAATACCACAGGGGATCCCCAAGGCCTTGAACATTCAGTTATTGTGATTAATGTCCACACATTGTTGGGAGACGACTCAGCCAGAATCTTCTTTTTGGTGAGAATCTCATTTTTGGATGTGACAGAAAGTGCTCACCTGCCCAAAGCCAATAGGCTGCTGCTGAGGCTGGAATGCAGGGGTGATTTTCTGCTGCCTGTTCAGGAGCGGAGTGGAGTGGTGATGCTGTCGCCCAGGAATGCCTCGCCCTTTGGACTGGCACGAAGACTCCAACACTGAGGGAGGAGGCCATGTCACAGGGAAACAAGAGAGATGACACAGTTAAATGCAAACAAAAAAAAAAAACTTGCTGTGCTGCTATCAATATCACATGGAAATAACAAGCAAGCCAATCTGAGCAAGAGACCGTATCCAAATACAACAACAGAAATGGAAACATTGTTGGCAGGAGGCTCTGTAGGCTTATCAGAGATTTCAGCTGCGTTGGGTCGGTTCCAAACCTTAAAACATTGTGGCATCCGTCCTCTGATCTACAAGGTTATTAATAGATATGTGTTGGGTATTGGGGAGGAGTTTGTAACTAAGCCTGTTCAAAGAAGTTAAAGTAGGGGCCAGAACATCGGCTATAAATACATATGGCACCACTAGAATAGAGAGCTGTGCCCTTTTATGTTGGACTTTGGCTTTAAGACTGGGAGGAAAGGTGCCTTTGACATGAAAGGTCAGAAGAATCTGTATGATTTGTCGAACTCTTTACTTTCAGAGACGTATAAGGTCGTTCTTAATTCCCCAAGTATCCGACTGACCACAGGTGTTATAAAGCCTACATACATCATACATAATCCTGATTTAATGTCTGAAAGTAATATTCTTTAAACAATTTTGGACAAACAGAAAATGCATGTCTTCCTGTTTGAATAGATCACTAAGGACATTAAATATTTAATGGTAATTATGCATGTCATATGCAGCTTTAAGAAGAGCACATCCACACAGATACTGCGGCTCTTAGCCAGCCTAGAACCGGCGCAAGAAGTGTTCACAGCAAGCAAGTATCCACGCCAAATATCAGAGCTGATATGTCAGGGCAAGTCACCCATAATCACCTGTGAGAACTTCTGTGGCCTACTAACACAGCATAATCCCAGGCCATGTGACCTGCGGAGCAGACAGCAGCAGTGGTGACTAGAATTCTGAGCTAACATGACACACTTGTTGGTGGCCTGAGCGGATAACACCATCAGAGGTTACCTCAGGTATCCGAAGCAAGAAAGACTTGAGATTCAGAGGAATCTTTGCCTTCCTAATTTACCGCTCACCTCCAAGCATTACATAAAAGATTCACCAGAAAGATTAATAGTTTGATACATAACTCATATTACTGGATCAACCACAATTCAAAATACGTTTCTGTGGGACATTAATGTTACCAGAACACAGTTATACCTGTGTTTCCAGGCGCGTCGCTGACAGCAGAGTTGTTGTTGTTCTGCACTCGCATTGGAGGAACCACGACGGTGCGAACTGTGGGCTTGCTAGGCTCGGTTTCCGGGGCAACACATGCAACTCGGGGCTCGCAGTTCTGGTTGCTATCAGCGATGTAGCGACGCTCTGTGAAGGGACTGTTGCTGTTGCCAGAGGTGTGCGAGGCGGGCGAGCTGTCCACCGTGTCACAACCACTCTCCTGCTCATCGTCTGACATGCTGCAAGCGGGAGTTCACAAAAGAATGAACTTAAAGGCTAGTTTTGTTGGAATCAGACTGCTGACATCAGTTAAAGGGACACATCTGCTCTTTCATTAACGGCCCTGCCTTGGCTGTACCTGTTGGGATGTTTGCAGGGTGAGGTGCTGGACTGGGCTGAGGCGGAGGAGCTGGTGCTGAGTGTGCTGTCTGGACTGCTGAGAGAGCAAACTCTCTCCATACAGATGGTGCTCTGACACGCCTCACAGTCGGCACTGCCCTTACACCTGTGAGCCAGAGGAGAAACGAAATAAGAAGCACAACCTTTAAAAGCCATTTAAAAATAGCATAAAAGGAGCCAGATGGCCGATACTCACTCCCCCATCGGGTGTCTTTGTGCGTTCTCCTCCTCATCGCTGCTGATACTGATGACGCTAACAGTCGGGCTGGCCGAGTCGGAGATCACCATGGCCTGCCGCTGCTCCTGCGAAACAGAGAGCTCCTGGCAGTCCGGCTCCACTTTGCAGCAGTTCTCCTCGTCGTCCTCCTCCACTTGCTCTGCTGCTGGCTCCTCCCCCACGGAGCGCCCTTCCTCCGGACATCTGGCTTCCTCTTCCTCTACCACATTCTTTGCTGTATCGGCCATCTTTGGGGACTGACATGCAAAATACTGGATGTTTGTGTTTTGGGAGATGTTGCCGCCCCTACACAGGAATATGGGTTAAAAAAAAAAATCAAACCGTCATATTTAGAAAGCTGCACAGCTGTATTGGTTCTGCTGCAGAAGCGAGGCGCCCGCGTGCCGTACCTGTTCACGCAGGGCTTTGCTCGCTTGTTGGCAGCTGGCTGGGGCCACACGACATGTGCGATGCCGATGTTAATCGGCTGGTGGGTGGACATGGTCATTTGGTTGGTTAAGAATGGCTGCGGGTGTGCAATCATGGAGCTGTAATGGTTACCATGGGGACGCACTTTCCTGCAGTAAGGAAACAGAACATCGCAAATCAAGCCAAAAGCTTTTAGCACCATTTTTGACAAAGCGGTCCCAGTCAAAGGACATGTATGAGTCATCGTCATTAACATTCAGGGCATGCAGTATTAGAGCTCTGCAACCACTCCCAAAGCGTACCATCTGAGGGTAATAAAACCCCAATAAATATAAAACTATACGGTACGGTGGAACTATAAATACAGATGACATATCAATTATATTAAACCTCGAGAATAGAAAAGTTTCTTACCCCCAGTCACCCAATCTCTGTGGGCCTGTCACAGTGTCAGATGCCAGTGTCGTGGATGGTGGGGGCATGGATGTGACCTGCTGCCAAGTGGGCACTAAAATCTGCTGTGCACGGCTGGACCAGGCCTGTTGGAGTGTAGGAAAGCAAAGCAGCCGTGTCATGAACCAGAGGATTTCTTCAGATTAAAAATAAGAGACTAAAGATAAACTTTAAAACTGCACTGATACGCATGCATCTTTAGATTTATTAGGTTTTTGTCATTTTAACTGCATTTAATGTAATCATAAAATAGTTGACCAAGTCTTCACATAAGCCTGCTGCTATCCTTCCATGTTTTCTCCATACCTGCGTGATGACTCCAGGTCTGATTTGTATGGGCTGGATCGACGGGGCTTGAGTGACCAGAGGCACAGAGGCCTCCATATGAACAGAGTAACCAGCTGGTTTAGCTGTGTTGGTGGGGATACCTGTAAGGGTTATGTTTAGGATTATAAATTAATTTGAGATATTCAATGTAGCTCCAGGAAAGAATGACAAGTAAGTGAAATCAAGATTTACAATAAATGCTCTACCTTGAATGGTTGGGGGACACAGAATAAGAGCCTGCTGAAATGACTCGTTGCATCTAAACTGACCACTTCCAGTCTGAAGTGGTATCCCAGGGTGCATTACTGATGGCGCTGATGGGGCTAACCCCTGAAAGGAGGGTAAAAAGGAAATTACTTTTTCATGTAAACTAACTAACAATACCATTCTACAGCCAGTAGATGGCGACATCTATGTCCAGGAGTATATTTTCAAGACAGAACTTGGTCTGTCTTGTACAGATTTCAGTGGGTTAGTGTTTAACTGTAGGCATAACACAGGCTCCGGGAGCTGAATCAACACATATTCAGGGCTTATTTACTTAAATGACCTGCTGTTGCTGCAAATGGATAGACATTTTTACATGAAAATTCTCAAAAAAAATAGATTTGCAAATGGCAGTAAGACTAATTTATCCAGGCTTACCAAGCCTACTACTGCTGTTATTTAACTGTGTGTCAGAAAATGGTGGACGTGCTCTTTATGACAGGCCAGAGGGCTAAACAGTCAAAAGCATGTGCCTTTACTTCACTACTCACACTGCTCTCATGCCTGAGTATAATCACATTTAATAAATAACAAGAACTACAGCTATATTGTTCCGCTCCAGCTCCTGCATGTGGCCCAGCCCCCATACACATGATAGGAAACACAAAGCAGCCTTTCAAAGTGGTAATACTAAAACAGTCGCAACATTTTCCTGTAAGCCTTCGGAACGAGATTAACCCTTTTTCCATACTGCTCCAAAGATATAACAAGAATTATAGCTTAACAGCTTAATATGTAATGTATGCCATCAGGTATTCTTTCACAATGTTTTAATATAAAAAAAAACATTTTAAAAAAGACATGAGAGAGTCATAATATCTTTTTAGTTAACACTTCAGTGTATCCTTAGTAAAATCTAAATATTGGTTGTTTCTTCAGGTTTCCTCAGCACAACAGCTTTCAAATAGATTTTAAGATGTTTTGGGTTCTAAAGACCCAAAACCAAAACGTGGGTCAGCTATTCTTCTCTCCTCGGCAACAACGCTGATTTGCACTGTTGCCATGACCTCAGAAACATGATGTGATTTTGTTGCCATGACACCCGTGCTAAGACGCAATAGGACAGGCAAGTCAGCATACAAAAGGGCAATAAAAGCAAGTTAACAGTCTTCATAGCAACAAATAACAGAACATTAGATGTCAAGAACCTCCGCCATCTGTAAACATTGCATCATTCATCGATTCAGATTCTTCTATCTTTCGTTTTTCTCCCCAATCTCCCCTTTTTTTTGTATTTCCAATTCAGAAACATGAAAACAAATGATGATTTACATGAAAATACATGGCTGCCATTTCACTGGTTCACTTATTAATCCACTGATCTCGTGATCACTGTGCCTAAGTATGATAAACAAGCAAACTCCATGTACTGATGTCCTAAATAAACCAGACTAACTCACCTGAGCGTGGACAGCAGGGATTTTGCTGAAGGGGTGTTTGGCTGAGGCAGCAGTGGTTGTAGTAACAGGTCTGACGAAAGGACCTTTATTTCGATTGGCGGCCTCAAACGCAGTGGGATGAGTCCAGCAAACATCCATGATGTGAAAACATGACTTCACACTATGGACAGAGAAGTGACATAATTAGTTTAAGTTACGTCTGCATGTCTGACAATCTGAAGCAAGGCAAACTTACTGGTTGCTGTGGGGAAAGTCGAGCAGGTGTTGCATCGTCACAAAGGGGTGAACGAGAGCTTCAGCAGGGGCAATTCTCTCTTCTGCATCAATCAATAACATCTTCTTCAGCAGGCCAACAAACTCCCGGCGGTCTGCTTTCTCCGCTAGCAAGTCACTACCTTCCAGATTCATCATCAAGTTCACCTGGAATACAGTTTATGGAGATTTGAGAAAATAGCAGTTCATCCTTAGGATAACAGAACAAAATATTAGAATTAAAATGAAAGCAAAATGAAGTCTGATAGTACAATATGCTCCATTATTTCAAACAAATATGAATTCACAGAATCTCCTTTGATCTGGGAACAAAAAAGCAGTTCAGACACGAAGCAGCATTTGTAGCTTCTGTGGGACTTTCCATGGTCTCTTCCGAGTGAATGAATCTATATTTCTAAGTTTCACTTTTGACATTTTACTGATGGGAAAGTTTTGGAACATTTATCTCACATCCTGCTTTCTCATTCACAGTAATAATGAGTATGTGGTCTTTACTGTTCTCTTTGTACAGCTGAAGATGTATTTCCCCTAGTTAAGAGCTAGTAACACACAGCTTCTCAGCATCTGATGTTCAGCTTCCTGTCAAGTCCTGTTCAAAACATTGTGGTCCAAGTGGCTAAACATACGTGCGCTATGTCATCCAAACAGCTGAAGATGTACTTCCTTGCTTCCTTTGATTTCATTCCCGTCTCCGTCTCATGTTCATCTGTTGACTGAGGAACAAGAAAACATTCAGGGTATGAATTTAGTGAATTTGGTACAAAAGCTGGCCTAACAGATTAACATTTGCTTTTAGCTATGTACTGTAGATGCAATATTAATGACAGTGAGACATATGTCTTTTCATCTTTTTAAAGAATATCCTTTGGTATTGTTATTATACATAGCACTGTTAAATGTCCGTGAGGCACAGCAGCTCTGGCCTCTGGATGCTACAGCGGGGTTACATTTCACTTCCATTAGGCTTTATCTAACTTAAATTTAAGCACAACGAAAGGGCCAAGGTTGAGACTGAATTCATTAGTGGAAATGTACATCAAGATGAAGAAGATCAGAAAGGTGGGAAGGCAAAAGAGGAGCCAAGTCTGTGATGTTTGCGCTTCCTTCAAGGGAGGAGATATGCTGTCAGTACGTGTTCATAGTAAGTGCATGGTTGTAGGCTTAAGGGGCTCAAAACCAAGTGCAAATGCTTGTGAGACAGTTTGAGAGAGAAGCTGAGAACAGAACTTACATTTAAAAAATGACTAATTCAGATTGAGTGTTCTGTAAGAAACACCTACATTTAGTTGAAGCTGGGATTAAAAAAAACAGCGATTTGAATCTATTATAATTTAATAAACCCAATATCCATTCATAAAACTGAAAGATTGATTTATTTTACACATTTCAGTTTGCGGTAACGAAAGTGATCCTACTCTTGCATGACGTACCAAGGCTCGTTCATACAAAACTGAAAGCTCGCCAGTGTCGCTTCCGTTCTAAATAAGTTTCTCTCACCCATATAATTAAATTGCACTTGTAATAACCTTGTTACTGGACACCCGAGTATAAAATTTAGAGTAGACAACTATCAGAAACTGCAGCAATAAGGAGAATGAATGTTTTTTTTGGTGGCTGTGACACCAAATTATGACCAAATTCAGCTTCTCTCATTGAGATGACAAATCTGGACTTTTTCCATTTACCACTGGATTATATTCAGCTGTAAACCATTTAGCAGCGTACTTATTCTCGTATTAGCAGCTAACGTCGATCCGTAAAACCCCAACATGTTCAACAAACACAGAATGCTTAGAAAATAACATCAAGTGACGTCACTGCCAATGGTAAATCTAGACAAAGATCTTCAAATATTGTAGTGCAGAAGTGCATGTCGACGCATTAAATCAGATTATTACAATTACTGGATTACTTCCAGATATCTTATTTTGATGCTCATGCAAAGAGACTCGGTGTTTTATAAAAAAAATAGTAATGCGAAAATGTTTAATACCAAGAGAAAATCTGTGTTGTTACATAAACATCTGCAAGTTAACTGATACTGAATCGAATCCGATTTAATCAAAATCAAACCTAGTTGCAGAACATGACTGGGAGCTGCTGTTTGGTTCATGAGGGCAGAGCTAATTAGTTTATCACAAGATATTATGAGCAAAAGTGAGATGCAATGACATAATAAAAATACTAGTTTTCATTTAACAAAAAATGACAAACTACATGTGTGCGCTTTACCAATATTTACAAGTTAACAATGGTATCAAACAAATGGAGGATTATGTGGTGAGAGCATCGTTGCAGGTGTTTGTGAAGCAGTCTAAGCTACATATGTTATTTAGGAAAATCTGTAAAGACTTGCTTTACATCCACTCATGCCTTTTAATCATAAACAAGAACCAAAAGAAATGCTGAGTGAAATCATTCATCTATGATCAAGGTTGCTTTTAATGACATTTTCGGTGGTTTTGAAGAAGAAGCAATGATTTACTACATTTCAGAGGAGTGTGAATATTCCTCACCTTTAGTCTCCAAGCTGCATAAGGGGAATCAGACTCTTTGCAAAAGAACCGTGCTGTCTTTGTGCCCGTATTCAGTAAATGCTCTCCTGGTAAGCCTTGTGTCTGAGAGATGTAGCGAATCTATCAGGCAGAGAGAAAAAACAACAGAACATAAATAAAGAAGACATTTTGCACTGAACTGCTCTTTCTTTAAGCTGAAATTAAAATATTTCATTGTATTACACTATTTAAGTTCATACATAACAAATAAATAAAAATCAATGTTTATTTTTTTCCCTATCATTCTCAATCTCACCAATACTAACAACACTGCAACAATATCATGTACGGATGATAATCTACAAAGTCATTCACACTAGCATCTCTGTATTAACTCCCTCAGAGTTAACTGTGTGTGGATAAGGACAGAATGTAAATGGCTTGTTCCTGTCAAATTCTGGACACAAATAAGAAATAAGAATCATTGTGCTGAGTGTAGCTTCATGGTTTCAACGGGGAATGATCCTCTTTCTCAAGGAATGGTGATGCCAGTCAGACGCTGCGGGGCAAGAATGTCACACACAAGTTTATGAGAGGAGAGCGGCAAGAAGTCTGGCTGACGTCAATCACACCCAAGTGCAAAAAACAACAATCATTAGAGATTCAGCGTGGCTAAGAAGCAGAGACTCGCTGAGAGAAAGATGATAAACACATCAGTGCACACAATCATTCCCTCAATATAGAATTTCACAGATTCAAATACAAAAACTTTCAACACGCATTTTGATATGTGTTGACAAGTTTTGTTTATGTTATTTTTAAAAGATTTTGTTGGCTCTAGTGGCCTTTATTGACAGTTGCTTGACAGGAAAGTGGATCAGAGAGCAGGGAGTGACACGTAGCAAGGGCTCCTGGGCGGGGACTCGAACTCTGGACAGCAACTACACTAAGGCACTGAGGCCCGACTATTTTTTATTTTTATTGAGGAAAAAACATTTCATGCGTTTCTCTCACATTGGCCTTCATCACTTAGACACTGAGGTGCAAACACTGCTATGTCTCTGTGTGCAGGGACATTATGTCCATGTTGGCTGGCTGTATATTTATTGGGTTATTATAAGGCAATGATTTACTTGGTTTGCGATGGCTTTTAAGTCAAAATGATATTTGTTGTTAGATTTTGATGGAACAGTGGTATCCTCAGATATATAACACATAATGTTACTGTCGTTTGCAGTCACTGTAAAAACTGTTCTTCTTTCAGTGATTTCCCCAAACACAGTAAGATTTAGGAAGCAATTTCTCTTCTGCACCATTCACTGCTAATAATTACTCTACATACAGTATCAGAAACTGTCAGTTACTGCTAACATTACCCTTTAAGTCATCCTCTTTCATTTCTATAACATTGCAGAGTCACATCATGCAAACAACAACAGGAAAAAATAAACAATGCAAGTGATTCGGACATTTCCTGTGACAGGAAATTCCTTTATTTTTCCTTGAAGGTCGGCCTGTCTCTGCAAAGCGCTTACAAACCACTGAGATCACTGCTGCAAAGCAAACCTATGGCTGTACAAACAAACTACTGCCATTTAATGAGCAAGGAGCTGCTGCAGAGCAGACAGGAAGCACCAGCAGCCTTTATTTTACAACAGTCCAGATAACACGACACACCATATAAAAAATTTTCAAAGCTGTTCTGTCCACAGCATTGACACCCCTAACCCTAACTAACCCTTTTATTTCTTGCCAAACCCAAACTGCCTAAATCTTCTTGATTACAAATACATTATTTTATTTGCCATCTGAGGACATCCATAAAGAGATTAGCAAGAACATGTTATGACTGCACCCTTTTTACTGTACCCTAGAAAATATAATGAAGACATAAATTAGGAAGACAAAATATGGAGAAAAAGAGTTTACTTTCTGTGGCTAATATGATCACCAGGAGAGAATTATGAGCTGCTGACTGAATCACAGGATTGGTCACATCAAAGAGATGAGAAGTCTTGTATACCTGTGGTGAACAAAGAATGGTGCGAGTGGGGGATGAAGTAAGTAGAGGGGGGTGTAAAATTGTAGGAGGAGCCAGAGTTATAAATACAATATGCTGTGTGGGATGGAACAAGACTCCATGCAGAAAGATAAGACGAAGAGGGGAAGAAGGGGTGGCAGTGTGAGTCAAACTGCAACCCCTGACTGACACCTCACACCAACAGTCAGCTGCTTGGGTCATTACAAGACGGAACTTTTTATGAATATTCACAGCTTTTACCTTTGAAACAAACTTTTTTTTTTTACACATGCAAAAACTAAAGACACTAAATAATCATACATGTACACAGGCACAAGTGGGCTTTAAGGGAGGAAAAAATATAAAAAATTAAGAGATTTGTATGAAAACGACTATTTGCATTTGGAAGCTTAAAGCTGCTTAAAAGGTCTTGAACTATGTTTCACAGAGTTGTGGAGTTGGACTGATAAAGATGTTTTTCATTGATTTTTTTCAAGGATTTTGAGGGCAGGTCTAATATCCCAAATACATTCTACATGGGGATTGTGCATATCATATAAAAAAATCAATCCAATCCCAGATTTGCCTTAGATTAGCAATAAGATAATGATTTGACTTTCATCACACAACTTCCCTGAAAGCCAGAATTTGCAGAACTTGGGCTGTCTTAAGTGTACAGCAGCAATGACAGCAGCAAAAACTAGATTAATTTAGTGAAGAGCGAAGCTGAAATGCAGCACCGCTGCAGACCTGGCAACATACCAGCAGAGCCAGCAGTGCACCACACAAGTTCAAGATTTATTTTGCCCAGAAATGCTGTGATGGAGATAAGATCACCACAACACCTGCTTCATTATTCACCCTCTCTTCAACAATCTATTAAAAAGGACACCTGGCACTAATGGAAACACTGATGCACTACTGTGACCACAGGGCAGCCTCTTTTTCTCCCGCTGCCATACTCGTGCTCCACTAAAATAGGCCGACTAAACCCATGGCAGATAGGACGTACTGCAATGACAATACAGGCTTCACAATTTAACGTTGTTGGTAACTTGGCCTACAGCTGAGAAGTGAGAGAGATAGCTGTATGAATTTGGGATTTCACATAAACAGCTTGCTTCAGTTAAACTGAGCTCTGCTACCTTTGCCTGGTATTGAAGTTCATTTGAGCTGATCTTATCAATCAAAGTATTGTCCCTTCATCAAAAAAGCATCTGAACGGAGAGAGAGCACTGTTTAAATTTCAGAAATTTTGAGAACTAATATTATTAACCTGATGGTTGTTTTGATTGTTCATGCTCAGTTGAGGGTTTGACTGTGACATGACATACTTGAAATGTAAAATGTATTATCTGCCTTATACAGACTTAGCAATCTGGTTTAAAATCATAAAGAAATGTCAGAAACTTGTCACTATAACTACTGTGGTTGAACATACATCGAAAAAGTGAAATGACCAGCGGGAAGCGGCTCCTGCGATAGCAAAAAGTAGTCATAGAAGTCAAAGTAATATTACCCCAAGGACAGACTTTAGAATCTGACAATGGGATCATATTTCCAGGATAACTGGTTAGATAGTCTTTATGAAAACTTGGTGGAAACAGCCGCTGTTTCTGGGAGGAAATTTCAAGAGCTGGGTGAGGGGGCTATTTTGCAGGCAGTGACTTGTCTAGGAAGACACTACTCCATGTCACTTTGCTCCAGTCAGTCAGACCTTGGAGCTCTGGCAGCAGTTTCTGCTTGTTTTGGGAAAAAGCCTGTGATTTTGCCTCTAAGTGACTGAGTAGTAGCCATGATTATTCTACTACTGTTTAGCCATTAGATTATCAATGTGGCATTCCATTTTGGCAGGCTGCTCTCTGGTGGTTCAGCCGTTCAGGGACAACAGAGCCTTACTGGCCACTGCCAGTGTTGCTTGATTGGGCAGCTTTCTGTCACATTACACAGTAATAAATGGTACTTATGGTACATATATTTTTTTTTAACCTTTTTTCTTTTTTTAGAGGTTAAAATAAAGAATTTAAATTAAGTAATGTTAAATGTCCAGCCCATTACTTCTTTGACCTGGCTTTGAAGGCTTACATAGCGGGTTCTGATCTTTATCTGACATAAACTGCATACTAAACATTCCTTTTCTCCAGTTATGATGCTTTTTAGCGATACTATCTATCAGGCTCTCATCTGCAGTACAGTATGTTAACTTCTAGCTCCACCCAATCCCAACATAACCTCATCAAGTTCCCCCAGAAAATCTTTAAAGCAGCCATACAAAATATACAGGCTTACTCTTAAAAAACAGATTAATCATATTTAGACAGGGGCCACTGTGCTCAAGTAAAATCTCCTTCAGAGTCGTTGCGTTATCTCTGCTGTCATAGTTCTGTGGAGGGTGAAAAATGATGCCATGGCATAAAAATACATCGAGTGTTATGCGGAGCAGTGTTGAGCCCCGTAATGTGCTGTGGAGACAGAAGATCTGTATTGGCAGGCTTTGAGCGGATGGGGCTCTGCAGCAGGGGAAAGCCGCTCAACATAAGCCCAGATCAGTCTGGTCCAAGAAAGTCACAGTTGGGGCTCCATTGGGAGGGGGAGGTATTCACCAGCTCTTAATAGACATGCCATCAATCACAAGAATATACCCTTCTGCTCACAGTAACAGACAGCAGCTGATACAATACTCAGGGTCAGTACAGTCAAGAACCTAGTTCACACCATGCTAAATTGTTCTTACTGCAAGTCACTGGAGCCAGCTTGCGCCTCAGTGTGTAAATATGTACTGAATTTTTTTCTTTTCACAAGACCTAAAATGTTTCTACTTCCTTCAATCCATACCTAAATGCTTAATTCTCCTAGTACAGCAACAGTGGAATGCACCTATATCACTGTTCCATCTGAACATGTTCACAAAACATTCAACACAGCTGGCACGGTCAGACTTCAAAGCAGAATTTGAAATAAAAATTGTGAGGGGGCAATGGATCAAATACTATTAGAGCTGTCCCTAACGATTATTTTTTCTTCGATTAATCTATTGATTATTTTTTCCATTAATCGATTAGTCTATCGATTATTTTCAACGAAGAGATGCAGTACAATAAATCTATGAAACTAACAATTAATTTTCAAATAATCTAAATATTATTAGAAAAATAACATGTATTAATAATATAATAGAAATAATATAACAGAAAATAATATGGTGTATATTACTTTCATATAAAATACTGAAATTTGCCTAAATTTCTCAACAATATGCTTATTTTGGCAATGTAGCTGGAGTAACAGTGTTTCTGAATCCACCTAAAAATGTTTCACCTTCATTTATGAACTTCATGACATCTTTAAACTTATGGTCAATTCATATGAGCTCAATTCATGCTGCCGCATCTCGGCATCCCCAGACTTTGGAAGACTTAGAGTGACTTTTTTGTGTGTTTCTGTTGCTTTAGTAGCGACTGGGTTTCCCTCGGACGCTGCCATCTTTGATATGACGTCATTCACGATGCGCCGACGGTAAAAAATTGGTGTCGACGTATTTACGTCATCGATGCCGTCGATTACGTCGATTACGTCGACGCATCGTCCCAGCCCTATTATGAATTCAGTTACAGTGATGCTAAACAGCGGGCTGCACGGTGGTGTAGTGGTTAGCACTGCGGCCTCACAGTGAGAGGGCCGCGGGTTCAAGTCCCAAGTTGGTCTGATTCTGGCTGAGGAGGGGCTTGAAACTGTGGCCTTCCTGTG
>JAVQJG010042465.1:0-10464 GCA_036024015.1 Craterocephalus amniculus | reverse complement strand
GGAAGTAACCCGGAAGCCAGAGAACTTTTTCGGCGTATGCGCTGGGTGAGCAACTTCCATAGAGATGAATGGGCCGCCATTTTCAGTCCGTTATCCAGATCTATTATACATCCATGAGTAGATTGTAGTGATTTGCCGGCCCACTGCATCTTCTTTGTTGCTTTTGCTGGTCTCACATGAGCCATAAAATGCAACATTGCCCCCTGTAGTAACAGTACAACTCTGTTTGCTACATCTGGGTAGGCATCCACACGTGTTTAACGTAAACCCTTCCCAGATTGATGGATATTAATGCGGATCAATACAACTCTCGGTATGTTTAACATGCAGTGTGCACCCCAAAGCTGTAGGGGGAGCTCCAGAGCGAGAAAACAGGCGAAAGACGAAGAAGAAAATCGTAAACAGAGTCAACTTACGGTTGTCTTGAAAAGGGCTACGGCTAGTCACCATGGCTTCAAATGCATGTAGTAAACCTAATTATCAAAGCAGTATAAAAGCAAAAACCGAATCGCAGAGTAAACTTGCATATTTGTCCAAACGGATTTACGACCGGCCTTATGGCGCTAGTCTCATGTATCGCAAGACTTCCAAACCAAAACAAGCCTGAGCGTCAATGGGCTAAACTGCAAGCGCCGTTTCTGGTAGGGGGAAAACCCAATGGAGGAGGAAATGTCCTCTTTTTCATCAGAATAGGTGAGTCAAGCAAAATAATTACTTCCAAGCAGCTTTATGACTATGATAATGTTGCATAGAGACTTGCATAGACGCTCTTTTAACAGTTGCTTCCGTAAGAACATTGGTTATATCTTTCCTTCTGAAGACCAACAAACCTCCAAAATTTTATTGACTAACTTGGACAAGGATTTCATCCAGTGCATTTGATTAGCATCATCAGAATTCTTCTGCCTAGATTCCCACTATTACCACATCCTCCTCCCAAATAACCCCTGTCCTACAAACTGCTGCACTGGCTCCCAATAAATATCTGAATCTTTTTCAAAATCAAAATAAATCCACTTTCACACTAAAATTAGAGCGTCGGCGCAGGTTTTTCAAAGCTGGGTTAACCCCCAATCAATCGGCATTTGGCTCCTTTCACATCGACAAAAAAACCCGTGTCTGATCCTCTGCTGGCAGCTGCGATGCTCACTGATGTGAGTCTGGTGATGCAATCATGCTGCGTTCATGTTAACGATGTTACCCACCAGCACAACAGAAATCTAGGCAAGTTAACAAAAATTGTTGCCATTTTTCTGACTTGTGTAGCCTATTTTTAAGTTAAAGTTTTGATTAAATAAAGTAAACAATGTAGAGGAGTCAAACAGAATTTAATGTGCTTTCTTGTTTTGCACTTTAGTCCGTCCAAACAACTCCGCGGGTGGTGGCCGGTTTTCCCACAGAATGTAGGCTCCTGAATGCGTGCTCGAAGCAAGATGTCATGTTGTTGACATGTACCGCCCAAAGTCATCCGTAAATTAGCGGGTCAACCTGGGTCTGGCGTTCACACTGCATGCCGATCGGAGCCGAGCCGTTTAAAGCAGATTTTAACCCGGGTCGCTTGCCGAGTCGATGGACGTGGGTCGACGCGGGTCGCTGAGCCTTTCACATTGTCACCAAAAGCCGATTGTACGCGGGTTAAAACAGTTTTTTTGACCAGTGTGAAAGGGGTAAAAGTTAAACTTTTAAGGTCGTTCATCCCCTTGTTCCTTCCTACCTGTCTGTTCTGGACAACACTACCATCCCCTCTCGCTTCCTCAGATCATCATCTTCTCTTCATCTCTCTATCCAATCCCCTCGCCTTGTCACCAGTTACTCTGCTCCCAAACTCTGAACTCACTTCCTGTAATATTATCGTTCATTTCCTAAGAGACACTTTGGATAAAATGTGTTTATATTATTATTAGTTATATTACAAGAGTGTACAGAATTTTATACACACTGCTTCTTAATGTTGCCCTTTTGTTTGACAAATAAAGACTGTGGTGTGTGGTACTGTATATCTAGATTTTGCACATCAAAGGTTGTATACAGGGCGGCGTGTACCAATTCTTTGATTAATGCCCATCAAAATGTTGCATTGGTACTGTTTTTTTTAGAATATTGAAATACTACTGTGTTCATACTAAACATGCAATTTGTTTATCTTGTGGTAGTTTTAAAAGAAAAAATTCAATGGGGGAGCGACGCTACGCTTGGTTTATTCCTCAGTTTTTCGTGCATCATGATTGCAGTAATTTATATGGGTTATTTAATTAGTTAAATGCAGGTTCATTTTGTTGTCATTAAATCTATGCACGGGTATTTTTCATCAACAATTCATGAGCATATTTTCAAGTATTCATACTTGTGAGTTTTATTCATATTTTATATTGCTGTTGCACTAAAGATATTAACGTGAACATTGTGAATGTCATTTGATTTTCCTGGTTTTAATATTGTCCATATCAAGTGTTATCTACTAGAAATTATGTTTTTTTATGGTAATAAGTAAAAATAATAGTAACAATAAATACTTAAAGAGTAATTAAAGAGAGTATACTTACCAAGTGAAATAATTGCTGCAAAGCTTAGATTACAAGTGACTGAATGACGGACAAAAATCAGGTCCAAATAAGAATAACTGATCAGACTGTGCACATTCATCCATTTGCATTTATAACAACAAACATAGCAGCACACTATAAAAAACCTCTCTGAACTCTATCCATCAAGCAGAACTGTGAAATTAAACATAATTTCTGGAATACATGTTCTAAAAATACCATTGTCAAATTCTAAAAGCAACAATTGGTGCTGAATTGTGTTACATATCCCCACTGGGATGTTTTCTCTGACAAATATTTAATTATTTCCCCCTGCCCACTGCTTCTGGCGCGCAGCCTGTCTGCTAGAATGCTTTTGGTTTCATATCACAAACAACTCAGTCCAGAAATCCAGACTTTCATAAGACAACAATGCTATCGCAACCAGTTTCTCATCAGCATAATTAAAAAGTCTGCAGTCCAGACAAAACTTTTTTTTAAATCATCATTTACTTATTTACTTATTCAACAATGTTCTTTTGTCAAATAATGCCGCGGAAGTCCACTGTTGACTTCAGGAAAACATAATGTGACATTGGTCGTCCCTCTAATTGCAGTCCCTGATGGCGGCTGACCTTTGTTCTAATTCATAGATTGTGTCTGGTCCTTTTAAAGCACCAGTTGCCATACCGACAGTGCCAAAACAGGCCAATATGACAGCAGATGTATACATTCCATTACTCAGTTGTCGCTGTGGTATTGATGAGCTTTTCTATCATGTATAAAATTCATTAAGGTCCTGCAAAAGCACCCTGTCAAATGCAAACTTTCATTTGCATTTGATAATTTTAATTGTCAATGAGCTGATTAGAATACGTTGTGCATTGTGCAGCTGATCAATGGTTATAGCGTTCATGTTCATATGAGCCCATTAGCCTTAACGGAGGAGAGATTTTCATCTTGACACAGGTTTGTGCGTGCAAAACTTTCACCCAACAAAGATCAATCTATAACTTGTTCCACACACATACATTTACCACCACCATGATGAATGCACTGCTTTATCAGGGCCATGTACTTCACTCATTAGCACAAAAAGGCAAAATATATGATTTAGGGCAGCTACAGCCCTCGCTTTGATGCCAAAATGCCTCACAGGGGAGCCAAGCACACACCCTGCTGCATTAGCTTCTCCACTGCTGTGTCCCAGCCGGGGCTCCACTGATACTGATTTGCCCATCCCTAAAGGATAGACCACTCTTAATACGATTACAGAGCAAGAGACTTTAAGATAATTCAATGCGTCTCCATGGCTAATTTCGAAAAGGCGGCATGGATGCCACATCCGCTTATTGTCGCTCCCCGCATGCTAAAGAGACCAGAAGAGTTGACTTATTACCACACAATACTGACTAAGTGGGAAATCTCTTTGGACATGGCGGCCCACCATATGCTAGATTTAATTCGATTTTCTGTTCAGGCTTTAGTTAAGTGCTTCTAAAAGTTTCTTGTCTCACAGCGAGGGGGTAAGAGGGCAGCTGTGGCTTTGACTTGATTTGCTCTTTCAACATGGGGCAAATTAGCCATGATTTGTTAAAAAAATAGAGGAAAGATCATTGTAATGTGGAGCTCTTACAGCAACGTGACAGCATTAGTGGGCTGAAGTATATGGTGCAAAACTGGATTAAGTGTAATCCTGCTATAAATTCATTTCTCTGAGTGCATCTTTTATAAATTTGTGTTTGCAGGCGCTATTGCAGAGGTGTCAAGCATTAGGTCTTTTGCTGAAATTAAAGGAGGTATGGGGAAGATTGAGGGGTTAAGTTGATGAGGTGGTCCACACCCTGTGTCTGGGCAACCAATGCACTTACAATTTAAACGGACTGTTCACTTTTGAAAAACCCAACATTTATGCTGATGATAAGAACAAATTTTTTTTTCTTGAAAAATGGGTTTGGCTCGTGAGAATAATGTTTGAGCGTATCAGGTGAAATTGCTGCACAAATAGGTCTGGGCTCCGGGAAGGATTCATCACTCCGTAAGACCCGCTTCTACTGATTGTCAGTCCATTTTTTTTCTTTTTTTCCTTTTTGAGTAATTTGGCATGCCGTGGCCTTTTCTCACAGTTTCCTGTAGTAGTAAGCAATAATAATTCAATTTAATAATATTGGTATTTTATTTTTTTAGGAATTCCCTAATTACTACTGTAGATGGATTCAAAACAAGTCAAGTAGGGATGTGACTGTGTTCAATGAAACAGCTAGAAGCCAAGATGCTGCAGGGATGTAAGTGTCTATACCTTTGCAAGATTTGTTGGATTAACATCGCAGAATTTGAATTATACAAAAATCATTTCATTTAATCTATGGGTGTCTCCAAGCATACATTATAGAGATATAATTAAAACAATATCAACGTTATTATCATCACATATCTAATGTAAAAACTAATAAATTGAAATTGTGCATTCATAAACATATATATTCTGGATATAAATAAAAATGAAGATGAATATATTGTTCAGTAAAAGAAAAGAAACTGCTAAGGTAATCATAGACATTTGTATGCTGGGATCCACCTGTTTACACATCAAAGAAAAATTGTGTACAGCAGAGGTTTGAGCAAAGTTTTTTTTTTTTTTTTTTATCCATGAAGTGATGTAGGTCTCAGAAACAGGATTTATCAAATGTGATGTACAAGAGTTGAGAATTGCTTCTTGGCTGACACTTTTCCATGGAAATGATTTCTGATGATACTTCAGCAATCATTGGATAGCTCATTATTATGGCCATATGCATCACTTAGGTGATGTGTCATGGGTTTGGTCGATTGAGATTTCTCTTTTTATTAAGTGGGATTTCCCTTCAGATGTGGGCTAACACATTTGCCTTTGTCCAGTTTTCTCTGTTTTTTTTAAGGGCAGTCTGTCGAAAAATTACTTAAACTGAAATGATTGTGTCCCTTTCTAATCGTGGTCACATTAGAGTAAGGGTGTACAATCCCGGTCCAGTTCTGTCAGTTTTAAATGTTTCCCAGCTCCAACATACCTGATTCAAATGAAATGTCTCTACTCAAAAGTTTGTAGCCAACGCTTGATGACTTCTCCCTGTAGCCAGTCTGGTTTACTATCTGTTGGAGGACTGGATTTGGATGCCTGGCCACAATCATACACATTGTGAGCTCCACATTTGGCCTAGACCAGGGGTGTTCAGCTCTGGTCCTTGAGGGCCCCAATCCTGCAGGTTCCCATGTATTCCTGCTCCAACACACCTGACTCAAATTATTTAATCATTGTGAAGAACTTAATTTGCTGCTGGATCCATTTAATTTGAGTCTGGTGTGTTGAAGCAGGGATACATGGAAAACCTGCAGGACAGCGGCCCTTGAGGACCAACTTTGGACACCCCTGGCCTAGATTTTCATTGCTCTTTTTAAAATGTCAGAAATATTTCCCTTTAACTTCATTCTTATATGAATACAAAATAAGACAGATAAAGGCTGTATGTCTTTACATTTTCATGTTCTAGCTTTCTCAAGATAGCAGAATTGCTAGCCTCCTGTTTGAATGTAACAGGACCATGTCACAATAAAAAAAAAGCAACTTGGGTGATGAGGTGTCAATCATGAGCATTTTTATTACTTTCAGCTTCAATGATGAATCCTTGATCAACTTAGCAGGGGTGGAAAGTAACAAATTACATTACTCGCGCTACTGTAATTGAGTAGCTTTTTTGTGTACTTGTACTTTTTCAAGTACGTTTTAAAAAGTGTAATTTTATTTTTACTTAAGTACAGTTTCTGTTAAGTAATGTACTCCTGTACATTTTACATCACAAACGTTACTGAGTAAAAAAATAACAACAAGAACAAAAAAAACCACGTCTTTAGGTCGTCTCATTAGAAGGGTTGTCGGAGCCGCGTCGCTCCATTTCTCTAAATGGTTTGACCCGCCCACCCGCCGGAGTTTCCAGAATCAAGCTGAAGCTTTTGCACACAGAGACGCGCGACTTTTCCGAGTGTCTGATAAGCAGTAGTGGTGGAAGTAATTAGCTTCAACCAGAATGTAGCTTCTACCTCTAAACGCATTATTATCATCAGCAGTCCTGCTGCATGTAAGCTGGTGGCCCAGGTGCTCAGTCCCAGTGACCTCTGGTTGGACTGGGAGGAGAGAAGCTAGCTGTTGTCATGTGTAGCTGTGTTAAAGCCAAGGTGCTGCTACTGCATAGCTAACTTACTGGATGTACAGACAGATAATATAATCACGGAAATAAAGGCAGGTTCAGGTAAGAGTGTAATATCACATGGTCTGTTTATCAGGGATATCAGTGTCATTCATTTCTGTACCGCTTAATCCAATTGGGTCGCGGGTGGGCTGGAGCCCATCCCAGGTATTTGCAGGCGTGAGGTCGCCATATAGAGGGACAGACAACCACTCACACACACACTCACTCCTAGGGAGAATTTAGAGTGTCCAATCACATGCATGTCTTTGGACAGTGGGAGGAAGCCGGAGTACGCATACACGAGGAGAACATACAAACTACACACAGAAAGGCCACTGTTTCAAACCCCCCCCATCAGCTCGAGCCAGCAGCCCCTTCTGGCTCCAGCCCAGCCCGGGGATCGAACCAGCGAACTTCTTGCTGTGAGGCAAGAAGTTCGCTAACCACCACACCACCGTGCAGCCCTGGTATCAGTGTATTACTGTTTGTCAGTGTGTTATTTTTTGGTTATTTGCCTTTTAGGTTGACAATAAAACCATTTTATTATTTTTTTATTAGTGATAAAAATTCATAATTGTATTTTTCAAATTTATGTAATTTTTCATCTTGTTGAATATAATCTATTTGTGTATAATTATCAGTCCAGAGAGGGAGAGATGGAAAAAGAAGGAGAGGAGAGAGAGGGAGGTCAGGAAGAACCAGGTTAGAATATAATACAGTTGTGCCCAAGTCCAGTCCATCAGAGCTTCTATCCTGCAGCTTCTAGATGCATCTCTTCCCCATCGCACCTATATTGGCTAAATATGCTCATGCAGCTCTACAGAGGCCTGCTAACCAGCTATGCATCTGATTCAGTTCCTGATGTAAATCCCAAAAGAGTTTGTGCTTTTTTACCCACAAATGTTTCAATGAAACTCAAATGTACAAAACAGTCAGATTTATCCAACCTGTCCGGCCAGTTCTCTGGTGCCTAATACTGCATGCAAATACAACTGACAGTATGTCTATATTAACAGAAATAATAACACAATATGTTCACAACTGTTACACATTCGTTCTTCATCAGATTAATTATCAAATCAAATTTATTTATATAGCACTTTAAAACAAACGAAGTTGAGAACAGAGTGCTTTTACAGAAAAGGGAAATAAAAAGATAAAAGTACAGATAAAAACACAATAAAAACAGTCTTGTAAGTGCACATGTTATATTCCATGTCCATGTTAACACAATGAAGCTTAGATTTAATAAAAGCGGTTCCATGACACTCTGAATTTAGCTCATGTGGATTGACTTTATTCTTTTCCAATTTCTGTACAATTGAACTATTGAGATGGATTGAGAGATCCATTTATAAATGGGTGATATATATATATATATATATATACAGTATACTGTGAACCACAATTAGTTGTTAAAAAAGTAACTTTTTACTTTTACTCAAGTACATTTGAAATCATTTACATTTTACTTGTACTTGAGTAGATTTTCTGACTGGTAACTTTACTTGTACTTAAGTAAAATCGCAGCAGAGTAACAGTACTTGTACTTGAGTATAATATTTTTGTACTCTTTCCACCTCTGATCATAACTTATCGTTATGTTGTTGGGAATAAAATCAACTGCTGACAATGTTCTTGACCCTCTTCTGTCCCTGTTAAGCAGGGATCTGGGTGAAATCTCAGAAAGGAGCAATCTTTGTGAATTAAAACTCTGACTTCATTAAATCAGATTTCTAACGTTTTCCACTGTTGTTATGGAAGCCAACAACCATGCAGACCTTCCCAGACTGCCCTGACATCGTGAGCACTGTGGGCAGGTAGCAGTAATTCACTGCTGCAGCACTGTAGGGGAATATCTTGTTGGATTCAAAGATCCTTCAGGCGCTTTCACAAGCACTTTTGCAGCTCACAATGGCTCCACGCCTCTCTCACACAGGTTATAAAACCAAAGTCCTAAAAAACTATTTGCTATAACTCCATGTCCCATCCAAGGATGGGAATTCCATTGCTTTCTAGCTGCTTCCAGTGTGAACCAGCCAACATCTGCTCCAAGTTTCTGAGTAACAACATCCCAGATATTCCCTGGGATCAGACCTGGTTGTAGTCATTACACTGCTGGGATGTGATGCAGATCCATCAAGCAGAGAGCAGCCGTCATGTGACGCTCCAGCCTGGAACGCCGCACAGGGAAATGCAGTTCCTCTGCCTCTGGATGCTGCAGCTTAACAACAGGCCCAGGAATGTGCATTCAAATGGGCCAGAAGCAGAGATTTAAGACTGGAAACTTATGTAGAGTTACTTTTAAGATTTAACAGGCCAGGACATGCATCTATGACTGATAGTGTAATCGGGTGAATGTTTCATAGAATTACATTAAAAATGTGTCACGATTGGACCATACTGATAACAGAAACATGAGTCCTGCTGTAAAATAGTTACACAACTTATCTGCTGGGCGCTGCTTGGCTGAGTTGTATATTCAGACCCACTGCATCAAATCTGTTGTTTTATGTCATTATACATACATAATATGGGCCTTGTACATATAAACTTGGACTATGACCTACATTTACTGTAGCAAATTAGTAAAGTTAAACTGTATGAATCAGTTAACACTGATCATAAATTCAATAACAACAGTAATAAAACAGCACAAGAACAGGCATCATGTCTGGGCTGCAAATTATTACTATTATTTATTTCATTCCATTTAATGTTTTAATTTATTATTTTATTTAAATCTGTTCTTTGTTTTTGGGGGCTTGCAGCAGGACCCCCTCTAACTTGTGGCAAGCTAAATGTGTACCAGGAGCTGGCATTGAAAGAATTCATTAAGGGAAGCTCTAATCTCCCCCCTGTGGATGTCCACCACAGTTCTTGTCTTCCTTCAGTTTGTTTCCAGTCAGGAGAAGTAGCAGAATACTTAAAACTAGGGCTGCGCATGTTAATTCAAAAACGTATGAACAAATAAATTAGTTATTGCTGTTAATTATTTTATTGTATGTTAATACAGTTGTTTTTCCAAAGTTCTTGCTAACTTGCCCTGAAAACACAGAAACCACATGCAGCTTGCCAACAATCAAATGCTTGAGTCTTCACCCAGCTTTGACTCCCTACAGCAGTGACAATGTGGAGAGTCTGCATGACAGCGATCGACCAAAGCGGAACAGCACTGAAAGTGATTCCCTAAATCGCCCCCACCTCCACTCCTGGTCTGGCTGCAGCGCTGCATATGATGTCAGCGAACAGGAGAGAGTGACTTTCTCAAAATGAAGAGAAGTTTTCTATGTAGTGCAGATAATACAGAAGCTAATTTAGCTCAGAGCAGCTCAGTCCGTGCTGGTGAGTTCCTGGCTGTCATGAGGCCGAATATAAAAGCAGATACCTAAGACGATACTCTTTTTTAGATAATAAATTAAAGCTGTGTCCTCTTCAGCTAAACATCTCGCAATCTAGAAAAGCCGAGGCTTTAATCCAGCTTCCTGTCTGCACCTGATGGCTGAAACTCATCAGATATTATTCCTTGTTTAGAAGGAACACAGCTTTACTCAGCCTTGAAACTCCTAAATAAATCCTAAAACTTTCATCTCCCTGGGCCGCCACCTTAACGTGGTGGAGGGGTTTGCGTGCTCCCTGCTTTGGCAGGGAGCCGGACTAAGGGCGGCCCGAAGACCCCTATGATGAGAAAGACAAATGGACCAACGTGTCCCTTGCCC
>JAVQJG010042459.1:0-25700 GCA_036024015.1 Craterocephalus amniculus | reverse complement strand
TATCTGTTTGTGCTGCTAGTTTTAGTTAAATAAGGAAAGATACTTTCCAGACTTTTAAAGTTTTTCTTTTAACATATTCTCCTTCACTCATTTTCATTCCAGAGCAAAGCAATTAGTTATAGTTACATCTCCCAATAAGTAACTGAGTAAGTATGGTCAAATATGTTCCCTTTAACAGAAGGTTAATTTAACCACATCTTCAATTGTTCATTAAATATTATATCTAATGAGTTATTCATTCATTCATTCTTTTTTTTACACCACTTAGTCCAGCTCAGGATCATTAGGGACATTTAGTCTACCCCAGTAATCAGCAGATGAGAGGCAGGTTACATCCTGGTCAGGTCCCCAGTCCATCCCAGTCTGACTTATGAATGGAATAAATTACAGGCAGAAAACATCAACAGTGATAAAAAGTGATACTCCGGCTGTTTGGATGGCGACTCCTTTGCTGATGGAGAGATTCTTCATGAGATTCGACTTGCTCACAGGCGATGTGTAGAAACACTTCATTCATCTCAGAGAAGGAAAGTTTCTCCTCATTTATTCTTCTTCAGTCATTCCCTATCAGTGTTCAGCATCGTGTAGCATCTTCTCTTTTTCTTAACAACCATCTGTAAAAACTGGAGTTTCAGGAGAGGAATGTTGTCCCATTCTGGTCTGATGCAGGATTCCAGCTGCTCTGCAGTCCTAGACCTTCACCATGATGCTCCAGATGTTTCATCCTGGCTGCAGGACTGGACTGCAGCCGGCCAGTCCTCCTGTGATGGATGCAGTCTGAGTCCATGCTCTGGTTTCCACTAGAATCATGTCTGGTGTTAAAGCAGGAGATCACCAGCCCCCAGTCTTGTAACAAACACACACAGATTCCTTCTGATTCTAAGAAACGTTTTGTATTCTAGACGGTGAAATCTCCAAAGTATTTGCAATTTTACATTGAGGAACAACATAAAATTGCTTTTTTCTGAGGTTGTTTCACATTTTTTAGACCCAGTTTGTCACAGACTGGTGAACCTCCATCCATCATTACACCTGAGAGACTCTAACATTCTGCTTTTATACCCTGCCATGTTTCTGACCTGTTGCTATGCAACCTAAGTAGTCATCAAATGCCCCTCCAGTTGTTTTTGAATGGTGCCAATTACTTCTCCAGCCTTTTGTTGCCCCCAGGCCAACTTTTACGCATGTGTTGCTGCCATTAAATTCGAAATGAGATTAATTTTTCCATGAAATAGTAAAATGCTTCAACAGCTGAAAGGTTTTTCATGTTTTAGTGGGGATAAAACATGAGTTTCTGAGATATGAAAATATTGTATTTTTTCATTTTACACAGTTCTTTTTTAAACTTTGGGTTTTAGATGTTATGAAACTGAATTACAGAAGAGGAATGGATCTGATTAAAACAGCTGAAACACTGTAGCACATGGTTTTTGATTACAAGCATCATCTTTTATACAAAGACAGGATGTCCATTTGCAAACTGAACTGGCGATTTAAACCATAAACCACAGGACAAAAGGTTTAAAGTGATATGTAAGGGTATTTCCCCACAGACTTGTACACTATCAGCATTTTCTAACCTCAGAAGACTCCCCTGCTGGGATTTCGTTAGAATGCAAAGTGAAGGCTTTTCTCCCTGAGAAGTCATTTCCTTCGGTATAATATGCAAAACTCTGATTTGACCTCTTATGTTTCCCCCTGTGACCCGTTCATCGGGTCAACCATTCATGTCCATAGAAACCTGAACAGGTCTGACAGGCCATGGTTGTGTTACAGTGATCCCTCCCCATGCCGGCAAATGTTGCATCGTACTCTTTAAGAGATAAACTCCTCCCTCCCCACCTAGCATCATTTCCACCTCACCCTGATTCCAGCAAGGGGACAAAGTCTGAATTTTAATGAAAAAAATCGAACGCAAGTAGGAAGGATGAAACAGGATATGAATAAGACAGGGAGGGAAAAATTTAAATATGGAATTGGAGTATTGATAACATGTTTTAGTAAAACGATGTATGAGAAGTGTTCAAGCAATGCGCTTTTTCCCAGATGTTGAAATAAGATCCAGCTGGTTCTTTGTTCTTTGTCTGCATGTGAAGATGTGCACAGGAGAATCAGCCTTAGCATGCAGAAGGCCCGACACAAGAAGCACCCACACACTGAACCGGAGCAACATTTAGGGCTTTATATTCCAGCATCCGGACCGGGTCATGTTAATGCGTGCAATTTCACACTGAACTTACAACCTTAACATGGTTGAACAGTTTCTTTGACCATTAGAATCTAGTTTTTGTGAAACTATAAATGCTAAATTCACTGAATTCTTAGTTCTGTCTCTGGTTTTGACAGAAAATTTATAATTATAAAGCTCATATCTGTTTGTTTGTCTCAGTTTTAAAGTTCATTTAGTAGTTTTCGAAGCTCTTATTGGTTTTTATTTATCTGACGGGCTGTAGGTTCATGATGCATTGATGTATCTGTGTGTCCCATGAGCTTGTGTTGGTGGGGATTAGTGGGGACTGGTGGGGCACTGACGGTGGGTAAAGTGTTGTGGCTGCGTGTTGTTTTACTTTTCATCATTGCACTTTGAACTGCATGAAAAGTGCTTTACAAACAAAGATCTATTGTGAGTTTGCCTGAAAATCTAACTTTTTTAAATAAAAAGTTTCAGGTTTCTCTAACCTGGACCAATCAGGCAGCACTTTGAGGATCATCTTCCTTCATTTCTCCAGTGCTTTTAATACATTTCAGCTGCTCTTTTATGTGAGAAGCTCCATAAATTCCTCCACAACCACCTGCGTTTATGACTCGTTAACAAACAGACTGAAAGCTTGTGTGTCTGAGATTGAGGAGCAGCACAAGGAACTCTGCTCTCACCATTTATCTTCACACAGCACACCTGAGATGATCTGATTAGTCTGCAGCATCAGGCAAGAAGCTGAAAGCAGAGAAGTCAGAAACAATTGCCTCATCGGGAGCAGAAGCCAAGCTAAAGAGGTCATGAGCAGGAGTAAACAAAGCTCTGTTTACATCCCCGGAGAAGAGGTGGAGGTGGTGGAGGCATGCAGGTACCTCAGAGTTCGGATGGACCACAGACTGGAAATGCAACAGTCAGCTTAGCAGAAGCAGAAGCAGAGACCTGGTTCTGGTCTGGGGAAAACTCTGGAGCTGCTGGAGCTGATGGTCCAGAAGAATTCTGTAAAAGCTGTGCAAAACTCTTCTCCTCTGCTACACAACAGTGTTCAGTGTGAGGGTTCTTCAAGGCCAAAGATAGAAAAACACCGGAGTTCACCCTGCTGGCAGCCATCCCCCTCCAGAACAAACAAATATCTCTTCTAATTAAAACTCTTATCGTTTGGTTTAAAAGAAACCAACTACAACATTACTATTTCCCTCTTGGAGAAAAAGTATTTTTCATTTTCATTCAGAATATTTGCACATTTATTGAGTCAGCAGCTCCCATGACACTGATGATTTGTTCTTTTTTTGTTTAATTAGAACATTTCATTACAGCCAACAGCACTGACATGTCATCGTCGTCCTCAGTCTGCCTGAATAACCGGTGAGGCAGCTCCGGAAAGCTGCAGCATCACGTTACACTCTCATCTCTGCAGCTTCTGAGACAACTCTACTGTATCAGCACATTTTACCCAGCTGTCCAGAAGCATTGGGAGAAACATGGGGTGGAATTCTTCTTCTTCTCCTCTTTTTCAGCTTGACCCAGATTTGATGCTCAGCTCTGCAGTGAGAAGATGTAATCTCCTGTTTACAAATCTCATTTTTGCTTTATTTCTGTGTAAATCCAGTAAGCACAATTTGTATTTCAACCTGCTGCATCTGCATTAATAGTATCCTGTGTGGTGCCATGTTCAAACCACAGTACACGGCACACGGCACACACACACACACACACACACACAGTCATCATTTGCAGACAGCGTCTCTGCCAGCTAATCCAATGCAGGAGCTGATAAAGACAAACAGCAGAAGGGCCTGAATTGTCTCTCTACTTGCGTAAATGGAAGCAATCGAGTCAGTTATGATGTCAGGACTTGATGTGCATCTGGTTGCCATGGCCACACCAATCTCAGGATAATGAAGTCCTCAGATTGGATTTCCACGAAGGCAGCCGGTCTGTGAAGGTGGCTTTATGGCTGTTTGGAGCGCTTCAAATAATCCTAAATGTGATTGCCACACAGTATGAATGAGTAGTTAAATTTTTTCCCGAGTGTGGGATAAAACTTCCTTTTCACAGTTCCTGCCGCTCTATATCCAGCTCAGGCCTATATTTAGCCCTGCTTGATGTGTCCACAGTGGCCCGCTACCTTACAGAGTTGTGCTGATGACCACAGCGTTGTCAGGAGTAATGTTATAAAACAGGCTGCCAGTGTGTCCTCCTCCCATCTGTTCTCTCTCCTCTGTCTCTATTTCTTTGTGTTCCATGACGCAAAGCCTGAGTGGGAGTGGACAAACCTTCTGCTCCCTGAGAGGACTGAGTGGGCTGCCGCCATCCGCTGTGTACGCAGCAGAGATGGAGGTATATGGCAGTGGAGAGGGAGGAGGGAGGAGAGGGGAAGGCTTTTGAACAAAAGTGAGTGAAAGCCTGAGAGAGAGTGACAGTGATAGCCACAGGAAAGTGAATAATGGGGATGAATGGGGAGACAGGAAAAGGGAGAGTGAGTGATAGTTCAGACTGTCGGATGTTTTTTTTTTCCCTTTTTTTTCTTTTTCTAAGGGAAGAAGGGAGGAGGTGTGGATGAGCGAGGAAATACAGAGAGAGATGAGATAAAGGGGAGATAAGGACAGGAAGTAGGCAGAAGATACAAACATGAGCGATGACAAATTCAGGATTAAAATAGTTTGCTCTGGTGTCTATATAATAATAATAATAATAATAATAATAATAATAATAATAATAATAATAAATATAATAATAATTATAATAATAATAATAATAACAACAACAATAATAATAATAATAATAATCTTAATAATAATAATAAAGCACATGGTCACCTTACAAGTTGGAAAAGCATTGAAATAACATTAAAACTGTGACATCATTATCCAGTATGTGTGCAGTATATACCAGGCAGAAGCCACTCAGTCAAACCCTTTCATCAACAAGTTTTTACCAGAAGTGTTTTGCAGTTATTCATTTTTACATTATCTGACCAATTCTTTACAAATTTTTGTCAAATAAACAATAAACAATTTTGTTGTGTTTGCCTGAATTCATGTTGCTAACAAAGTGTGTTCCTGCCATAAAAAAACTTTTAATGAATGCTTTTGTGTGCTAAAAAGGAAGGATGGTTCTGGTCTCCTGTTCTGCAGTAGGCACTGTTTGGTTTGGCCTCAGGCAAGAAAAGAAATAGTTAGGTATTGGTAGGTTTAGGGAAAGATTATTGTCATAAGTCAAACTTTTCCTGAAAATTTATGAAGAATCTTCTATCTTTTCATAAATGCTGGGATTGATCAAACTGACAATGAAGCCAATGAGGATTAAGATGATATTTTAGCTGCACTCATATATATTTCTATAAAACGAGGCTGTGAGGGTGTCAGTGTTCAGCCATGAAACACCTGACAAAGTAAGCTGATCTGAAATAATCCAAAGGTGGAAAACTAACCTGAAGCCCTTTAAGCAGTTTGTAGAGCTTAGAGAAACAGAGCACCACGGACCCTGGACTTATCCCTCTCTTTGTGAATTTTTATCCAGCAGAGGTTCTCTCTCTCAGTAACACATTGAATATTCACATGAACTAAAGTGCATCATGCGCATGTGTCCAATCTGGCTCCCACATAGCGAAGCACAGGAGAGGGGATTAGAAAAAGATGGTGGGAGAGTTGAAACTCCATTCATTTTTCTGAATCTTTTTTTCTGCTGTAGATTTAAAATGTCTTGTATTTAACCCTTTAATGTCATACCTGTCGTGTCTGACCTGTGAGACCTGCTGCATCCCTACATGGTAAAAGCTTTAACCCTGTTCTATAGATACTTGTCTTCTATCTACCTTTTGCACTGCAATATTTCTGACAAATCACAAGGTAAAAATGGTAAAATGCCGTTGATTTTGTTTAGCAATTTGTTAAAGGACCAAACAAAGACCTCACATTTAAAAAAATATTTATATATATATATATTTATATATATTTGCAATATTTGCAGTAGCTTCCCTTTAAACACACAGTCTTATTTATAAGACAGACATGTAAATGGCCAAATCGCGTTTATTTAAACTTAATTCAACTCCAATGGAATTCTTATTAAATTCATGTGAGCAGTGAGTTTACTGTTTATAAATTTTTAAATCTGTGTTTTAAACAAATCTGGGTCTCACCAAATCCTTTTTGCTTCGCTTTTTAGGCATATAAGGAGCAGGGAGCTGATACTCTATATTAAGCTATTCAGATGTGACTGATTACAACTGAGCACAGAAAGCCCAGAATCACTATTCACATCTAAACTTACTGTACGTTTTTATGTTAACCCTTTGAACCCTGTCCTAATTTCAGCCTTCTGCAGCAGTATTGCATCATGACATGAGTTTATCTCTGCAACCACAAGGTCTATTTGGAGACTTTTGGGGTCATAGTAAAGGGAACACTTTGTTAAGATGTGTAAATATCAGTATATGTGTTACTAGTGTTACAACAGTGTCTCTGGATGAAGAAAAGGTCGAATTTTTCTCTAACTGGATTAAAATGTTTTTCAAATGATTTCAAAAAGACTTATAGCCCAAACACCTAAAGGGAAATTATTATCAGCTCTGGCAAAAAAAATGATGTATCAAAAGTGTTTAGCCTCCCCTTCTGATCTACCTCATCACATCATCCTCATATATGATAAACAGGTATGTGTTAAAAAAAAAGGAATATATTTGGAAATTCTAACCAAGCAGCAAAGTTACGGGATTGCAAACTATCAGACAGCAACTTTTGTACGAACACAAAAACACACCGCCCAGAATTCAGAACTTTTTCACTTTAATTTACTTTTACAGCAAGTGCACCGAGTCATTCATATTAATAAACTGATTTATTTTTGTGTTGGTACAACAGAAGACACTTTCCCCAGTAAATATAAGGCCCATTCATTGTTATACTACATTAGATAATTCAGTAAATATTAAGCAAGTAATTTCTGATGAGCAATAAAATTTTGAGTAAAAAAGCTGAATTTCTGTACCTTCATAACGACTTGCAAAATGAAATAACATGAAGTCAAATAATTGTAATAAAACTTGTTTATTGGGATACTTATTTTATTATAAAGTTTGAAAAAGGTCTTTCTGACTGGATTGTTCTCAGAAAGAATTCAGAGATATAACCTAACCCACATTTGTTTACTATTTCTGCCAGAGATGATGAATAAATATCCCTTCAGCACAGCCAGTGTATTAGATCGGACTATTTTCAGATTGCTGTCTCATCTGCAGATGCTATTTATTTGCTAATGAAACTGTTGTCAGCACATGGTCATGAATCAACGCTCCTCGCACTGACCTCTGTCTATTTTCTGCTTCTTCTCTCTCCTTCTGCCTTCTGCTGCTTATCTTTAGCAACTCAGCCCCCTTCGCCATCCATTGATGGCTATTTTACAATTTGGCTAAATGCAGCTCTGATGTAATAAGTGACACCTTCTGTTTCCAGGCTTCTGGTCGCTAGGCAACCTCAGCAATTATGGCACTGCCAAGAGAGGCAAGAGAGGAAGTGGCACCCTGAGGCCCCCTGCCTTCCTTCATCTTGGCTGTGGCCGGTCTGGCTTCATCCGTCATCTAAGCTGAGCGCTTGCACACGCAGCCGGTGATGAAGGCCACCGCAGCAAGCTGCGCTGCCCACCGCTCTCATTAAAGCTCCTCTTTCCTGCACAACTGAGGCCTGGGAAGGACTTTCACGACTGGCTGGCTGACTGGACCGAAACCCTCTGCTGCCCTCTTTTGTTCTCTCCGGTGCAATAATGAAGACTTTAATTTGTTCAGCTATGAAATTATTGAAGTACGACTAATAGCTTCTATTTCCACGGCTCTCTTAAATGCCCGATAATAAAGTGTTTCATACTGTGCTCTGAATGATCAGGCATAGTTCTAAATGATTCCAGCAGTTCAGGTAAAATCTATGTTTTTTAAAGTAACTTGCCATTAAATGATTGCAAATAGTGCCTAAATTATGCTTTTGGTTTCTTAAAAACACAAGATTTATGTTTCCTTTTCTTTGGATTTAGGAAATGATGGCAACTTTTGGAGTTATTATTTAGTGGCATTTTTTTTTACTGGTGTATTTACACCGATTTTTCATTTAAAAATGCTCCTATTTCTATACCGGTCGCCAGAAACAGCCGCAGTGCGGTAAATGGTTCTCTTGTCTTTTTAATTTGTCATGCACCATTTGCACTGACAGACATCACAAAGCTATTTTCAGACACTTCATCCTGTTGAATTGGGTTCAATGAACAAAAAATATTGTTCTGATTGATTTCACCCACCTAGCACTGGATTATTTCTAGTCTTTCCCAACCAACAGGCCAACCGTTGGCAGCACTGCACCTGCAACAAAGTTCTCCTGAACCACATCCAGAAACCAGGAGTTGACACTGGTGTGATAGTAAGCAAACACTTCCTTGTTTTCATATTTCACAAACACACTCTGCTAGTTTTCCTCTAAACAGACTTCCCACATGTGGGCCGGACATTCATGTCCCCTTGTGTAGATCCAAGCTGAGGGTAGGACAAGTCCTTGAAGTGTTAGTGTGCTCTTTTAACTCGACTCCCCTAGAAGAGTCCATGAAAGTTTCAGCTCACAAATGGCTCTCCTTTAGGTGTCCCTCAGTGCTTCTGCTTTTGTCTATTTTAGCCATTTTTTTTGTCTATTTTATCATCCAAGTTCTGTTTAATATTTTAATCAAACATTTAAAGGCATAACTGGATACAGAACCACAGCAAGCAAATCAAGCAATCAAAATGAACCGTTTGAGCCCTTTCTTTGCCTATTTATCAGGCATCTGCTGAAAAATTGCATACCCATAAATATCTGAGTATATCATAGCAACCACCAGGTAAATCTGAATACTTTTGGAGTCATAGTAAAGGGAACAAATGTCAGATTTGATAAGATGTGTAAATATCTGTATTACTGGTGAGGATGCCACATTGAAGAAATGAAAATATGCATTCAGGAAGAATTTGATGAAGATGAAGCTGCAGCTCTGAGCCCATATCAGATCGCAGGACAATATGAGAACATCATCTCTGCAAAGGTCAACTCTGATGAAGCGAAGCGGATAAAGGTCTTAGTCCAGACGTTCAGGCCACGCCTACAAAATGGCCATTTTAGAAAGTTTGGTATCTGTTCTTGTCTCACAAATAAGGGACTAAATGTAAAATCTGCAGATACAGATTCATCCACACACACATCAGTGTCTCTGGATGAGTTGAAAGTAACAACATGTTACTGCAAATGTAATAAAAATGGCACAGTTCCTTATGAGACCAACTGTTAATGAATGTTTCACATGTTTAAATGGATATGTAAATACAGTAGAAATCATCTCATGTATCACATACTGCCGCTTTCTTCCTGAATGTCTAAATGGGCGAATGTTTTCTGTGATGTTTCGAACACTCATTCACACTTTGAGAGGCGCTGAGTTCATGCGTCACGGATCAGCCCACCATTCTGTGAGTCGTTAGGGTAATTTTCACTTGTGGCTTGTTTACCACCTCACCCCTCATTTGAGATGTTGTGGCTACAAGAATCAGACGGGACATTACGGCTGAGCTACTGTCTATGCAGCTGATATGTGATGCTGCACGTTTAGTTTTCTTCTTTCTGCATACATTTTACATCCACAGACGGGAGCCTACAGCAGCAATCAAACATCAGCTGCACTTTCAGGTCATCATGGCTTCTTGATAGGCGCACAAACACACACACGTCTACTGTGCTCAGGCAGGCAGGCAGTGATTGCACATTAATCTGACCTTTGGAACATATATCAAGCATGACTTCCCAGAAAGAGAAGCTGTATTTTCCAGTTTCAGCACACTCTGGACCACATGAATGATCATGACTGGAATAATACTAAAATGGAAACAGACTGCTGAGGAGAATATTTTACCAGGCCAGCATGGTGTGGCTGCTGCTGGATGGAAATGGTTGCACATGTACATTTACATTCCCACCCCTGGAGAGACATTTAACGGAAGTGTCACTGCATTTAATTGTTCCGTTTTGGCGTGACAGTCATACCTAAGTGGAACTGAAATAAAATCCCCTAATTGTTTCTTCTGTGTAAGAAGTGAGGCGTGTCTTTGTCCTCCTCGGTGACCTCATGTTGTAAAGATCAACACAGTTTAAGGAAGAGGCTGACTTGTGGTCAGAGAAGCTATCTTTATAAACGTCAGCTGTTTAACCTTAGATCATTTAGCTTAGATCATTTTTTCCTTTGCAGTCATCAGAAATCTCAGCCAGTTAGAATGTGAAATGATTACTTCATGTCTTCATTTGATAACATCATGCACTGCTGTCATCCCTGCATCCGTTGTCAGCATGACCTCTGATGTGTTCAGCATGTACACTGTTGTATTTCTTTTTCTTTTTTATATCTGTACCTTCTCAGGGTATTCCAGGGTATCTGGATGTTTCCTTAACTTGTTACATACTCAAACCATTATCTGCACATGTAAACACTTCATATGATAATATCAGATATGTATTCAATGTTTTAAATGCAGCATTCTTGACCCACACCAAACCGTTTGTCCAATCAGGGTCTATGGTTGGCATCGCTGGTCAGTCCACCCATTATGCCTGTTTGATTAGTCTATAATCTATTTGCAAGCTGAAGGAGTTTATAGTAAGCCTTAATCCCACTTTTCCCCTTGGTCCAACCACTTCACTCTACCGCTCAGTTTATCTGGATTATAAAGTCCAACTTTTTTTCTGTAGGGTTCAAGCAGTAGAGGTCATATAGAAACCCAAACCCTAAATCCAAAATATCACAATTCTCCTTCACCCTTTCATGTTTGCATGAAGAAAAAAGCAAAAGCTAACTTTTTCTTTTCATGTCTTTTCCCCCAAACCTCTTCCTTTTTTAAAAGAAAAAAAAGACAATAGGTACTGCTCGGGAAATAAGTATATCCTGAAGTGCTATGTTTCTGTAACTTAACTTCAAAGATCAGATGTGCATATCTAGACTAATAGTATGCAAATCAGTATTTTTCAGCTTTCATTGGTCTACATTCTGCTGATTAGGATTTGAAGCTTCAGAAAAGCGCAAATTAAAAACACTTAAATTTAGGATATAGCTTGCAATCAAAACGAAAAGGATTTTAAATACAAAAATATCAGGCCTCTGAATGTAAAATCTTGCATCTGTACTTAGTACATAAAATGTCTTATTTTCACCTTTTATGTTGAATTGCCTGAATAAAAAAACTTTTCCAGCATATTCTAATTTTCTAAGTAGTAACTGTAGTCACTAGGGATAGTGAGATGGTCATAAATAGCACTGGGATAACGACATGGCTAAATTCATTGACTTTTGTCTCATTTTCCATGAGATCATGTTAAATACAACATAACAGATTTTTCATAAATGAATCACACAACATGTCAGCGGATACGCAACCATTCAATACAATTTTTTATCTGTTATTTCGTCTGTGAGAAAAACTATCTCTTGTCTCTTTTTCTTGCCGCTAAGGCCCAAGTGCACTGTTGTGTAAAGACCTGCAAAGTAAGTAGAGAGAGAGAGAGAGAGAGAGAGAGAGAGAGAGAGAGGACTGGGACAGCTATTGCGTAAGTAAGCCTGTGATTTGTGTAAAAAAGAATACTGTGAAGTGAAAATAGCAGCCTGGAAGACTAAAAGTAGCCCTCTCCACCACAGATGGGCCCTACGCTTTCCGCCAGTGGGTCAGTGGGTGAGGAAGGAGAGGAGGCGAGAGGAGAGGCTGTGGCCGTGTGCCGCTATCCAGGGGAGCGTGTGGGCGAAGCGGGCAGCAGGAAAGAGAAACACAAGGACTTCTAAGGCCAAGTGGGCCGATGTTTGCTGCTAAAAACAGACCCAATGACGCGCAGAGGTCAGCCGGCTGATTTGTCACGAGCCATCAGCCGAGTTAAACAAGTGATGAGGGAGAGGGAAAAAATGTTGACATCACCGGAGCATGCTTGCTTCACTTCTTGCCCCCTCATTCTTCTGATTGCACAATCATCGAGCAGCGAAACGCCATGCGGTTTCCGGGATGTGATTGGGCCATATTTGGTAATGACTGGGTGAAAGTGTCTGCGTGCGGTGTCACTGCGTCACCTGGAGATGGCATGAGGCGCTGCGGGTGCTCACGTTGTATTGCTAAACATCTTTTTTATCTGTTCAAAGCTTTTTTCTGAAAAGTTAATCAGCTGCTAATTAATTTTTACAGGACCCTGCTTACACACAGTGGAATTACTGAGACGCAAATGTTTTCCCCTTTTGCATGAGGGTAGTTTAACTTTCATATTGCGTCACTGAGAATGAACCAGCTCAGCCTACACTCCTTATTAAAAACTTTATAAATACAGTACTAATAATGTCCATCAGAGGGCACAGGAGAACCCTGCTGACACTGGCTGCTTCATGAGGAGGCCAGGGACACATGAAGCAATATCCAGTGGGAAAAATAACTACTTTTAATCAAAAGAGGCTAAATATGCCTATAATGTTTAATTATTGTACTACTCTATGTAAGCAATTGCCTCCAGACACAGAATGACGGACATTGAATGTGGCAAGGTTTTTTTTTATTGAAAACCATCTGTAAGGTTTGAAGAAAATGGTCTGAAAAAGAGAAAATATCCAGTGAGCAGCACTTGTCTGGAGACAATGTGTCTGGAGACTGGACAGACTGGTTGGAGATGATAGAAAGGCAACAGGAAGTCGTCCAACCATCAGCCAGAACATGTCTAATGCAAGCCTCCCTTTTTATGCAGAGGATGCAGTCCCCCAGCATCTACACATAGTCTGGCATCTCTCAGCAAAGGGCTTTTTACATAGTACACTCACAACTTTATGATTCAGATGTTGTTCTCACAGTAAAAACCACAGAACCTTCAAGGACAACTTACTGAAGTGCTATAGAGTACAGCTACCTTGGGATTTAATACACAACACTTTACGCAGCGGCTGGTAAAGCGACTCAGGCTGAAAGTGGGTTTTTACTTTACTTCAAATCCTTTTATTTTTAGTTTAAAACAAAACTGGCGGCTGCTACTTTAATATCATTTCTATGAATGCCTCTTCCATAAGCTTGCATGATGCAGTTTGCTGTGGTACTCTGAGGTTTATAACAAACTACCAAACTCTTACACCTCACTGTTTTTTCTATGTTCATGATGGTTGGCCTGACTGGATCATAAGAAGACAAGCATTGTTTTTTCTACAGAACAGAGCAGAGAAAAGGCTTTTAAATGCTGCTCCTGCTGCCTGGAATGACCTGGAAAAGGACCTTGGACTGAAAGAACAGGTCTGGCTGTATACTTTTAAAGGTATTTATGGTCTAATGGTAAATTGGTGTTTTAGATCTCTTGGTGCGTTTCAGTTTATTTAATCATGCATAATCAAACTTCACTTATAGGGGCCAATAAATAATAAAACTCTTTCGTAAATATAAAAATCCTAATGCAGTATAATTGGTGGAGCTTCAGCCAAAGGTGCTGACCAATCAGAGGTTTAGAGCTGAGTTTTAGGGGTCTAGCCTGACTGCATGACACCAATGTTTAAAGGAAATACAGATGAACAAGCATATGTTTCCCATGAAACATAACTTCAGCTGTTTCATGGGAATTTTATAACATCTTTTATGTTCCGAATATTATAATATGAACATAAAAATGTTATCAGGTATTTTGTGTCATGAAATGACTGAAACTCTTGTGAGCGGATCTAGAACAGTTTCTCAGTGGAGAGAACTTGAACTTGAAATCATTTGCTAAATGACACAGCGCTCATGCAAATTTAAGGCTTTGAAAAAAGCTATAGGCTCTCCCCCACAATGACCTGGAATCAACCCTGCTAAACATTTATGAGAAACCCAAACATTGACAGGAAGCTGTTTGGAACATTGTCAGATCATGGTTTGGACAGGCCGAGTATCAGGATGAACTAACTGCTCAAGTTCATGCAGCTCAGAAACAAAACGGGGTGCAGGCCAAGAAGGTATTCTAGAGAAAAGTATCCTTGCTGTAAGTAAGTGTCTTTACTTGTATAAAGACTCCTTTTATATTATTTACATTTATAAAGAGCAAATAAAGACCCTGCACTAAGATGACAGAGATTACTTAAAAAATGAAATTGCCAAATTCTTTCCTATTTTTTAGGATATCCCTTTAAAATGTTGTTAATTAGTTTTTCTTCTTTTGTCCTTCACTCGCCCTCATATGTTTTGAGGACACAAGTTGAGTTATTCCAAGTTTCCAGCTGATAGCATTGCTCCAAAAACACTGTTATTTTTTTCTTATTTTTCACAACTTAAACTAAAGAAATGGGAAGAAACTATGTGACTTTGTGACGCATGACTGAAAACTTTGCAAAGTACCTGTTCTGAGTGGGACCTTTTCTAAGTTAGGAACCTTGTTTATGCTTGAGTGATTCATAGATTAGAGTTAATTAGTTTCACAAAAAAAAGATTCTCAAAAATGATCAAGTACAAAGACCAAAGTGGGAATGAGTGAAAAAAAGCCAATATTCATTAAGAAAAAGGCAAAAAACTGTCAGGTACAGCAGTACTGTGGATGGATATTTTCAATCCAGTTATGCCTCCATGTTAAAAGAATGTAAATGCTGCCCTCATGTGGCCAACAATGCAAAGAAAATAATATTTCTCTCTTTTACAGTGTAGGGTATTAATCCCAACGTGCATTTCCCCTGGGGCTTACTTTTGAGCGTTTCCACTCAGCAGGAAAATGAGCTCAGGCACAGGTTACAAAGGTACAAAGGTGGGGTTGACTGGTCGGCTATATTCAGCGGCAAATTGGATTTGCATTGAGCTTGACCTGGAACTGAGCCACAGGTTGCTTGGAAAGTTTACCAGGTCAATGACCGGAGGACTTAAGTGAGAAAGCCTCTCTCTCACACACAGATACACATGCACACATACAACAAACACACCCATATGTAATCAAGCCAGCCAGATGCTGTTAAAGGCACAGGAGGCCGTTCATCTGTGCATCAGACTACACCGAAAACAGATGCTTCAGATAGATATGAAGAAAAGTTTGTCTTGGTGAATTTTATGTCAGTGGAAAGATGAAAACTGTAGAAAAAAACATGGATAAAGCTTCAGTTCTGTTTGCAACTGTGCAGGACAATCATGCAACATTTTCTCAAGTGCACCAACATCCAACAACATGCACTTGGCTGCAAAGGATGACATCATTGAAACCGGATGCCCCATTTACACCAATTATACCGTTCATGCTCCCCCTCTTCACATCTCTCTATTTCTGTCTCCCTGGTAAAATGTTTGGATGAGAGTGGTTGTTTCTGTGAAGCTGCAGCACTTGCTGCTACTTCAGTGATGCAGAGGATTGTTAAACCCCCAGAGAAACGACCTATTTGTTTTAACGTCGGACTGGAACATGCTTCAGTAAATTTCACACTGCAAAATAAAGAAATAAGTGAAATAGCCCTAGAATCCCTTTTGATTATGCTGGCATCTTCTAACTTACAGCTTTAAAACATAATCATGGAGTTTGGTTGGTTACAGAAAAAGAACACAGATCTAAATATTTTAATTCCATCTGAACTAAAAGGTCTTTTGGACTAAAAAAGCACAAATATGAGGTTTTAAACTGCCATGTAAAAGTCCACTTAAACCAAGAAAAGGACAATAATAACTCCTGACCCCATCAGGAATAAGAAAGTCCTCATCTTTAATGTGTTTGTTTCATTTGGTACCTGATATTAATAATTTGATTTGAGGTGGGGTAATTTGAAGTGCAGTTTTAATATTACATATATTACAAAAAAACTAATATTTTTTTCTAACAGGTAAATGGAATGCTGATTATTTTGAGCATAATCCCTGTTTCTACTGTGTGGTCCATGTGTGATGGTCCATCCTGGATATTTCTGAGTCCAGCAAAGTCAAGTCTGGAAAAGTGATGTTTGAAGTGATATTTGTGAATTACTCAATTACTCACAGATCTTCCACTAATTGCTCCTCAAAGACTCTCAGGGATGTTTGCACTGCAACTACTTGTTTACACCACAGTGTCCAGTTTTCATCTCAGGTAAAGCCACATTTTTTTTCTTTTGTATCCTAAAATATACACACCTGTGGTAAATTATATGTTATAAATGTATTATTTGTTTACCTATAGATTATTTATAATTAGTCGTCTTATTCAATATTTTAATGGCGCTTATTCATTTGTTATTAATTGACAGTATTCATTCATTTCTTTATTCAATGAATCATCGTTATTTTCAAAGGTTTTCTTATCTATTCATTCATTATTTTGTATTAATTACTTTCACAGTTTTAATATTTTTTCCATTCATTCAAAAGTTTTTCATTCATTCCTTCATTCATTCATTCATTCATTCATTCATATTTTATCCAATATTTTCATAGGCTTATTTATTTATTAAGTATTACTCTGAAATGTTTACTTTTATATTATTCTGTAGTAATTACTTTCAAGGTTTTATTTACAAATTTTTTTTTATAAATTACTTTCAGAGGTTTATTTATTACTTAGTTATAAATCATCGTATTTATTTAATAATAAGGCAATTTAATAGGTATCCCAAATTAATAAATAGGATGCCATCATGACGACAGCAGTGTAGCTTTAATAAATAGATATTCAAATATTGATTTATTTACTGACGTATTTATTTATTTAACAATTAGGTAATTGAGTTGGCATCCCATATTATTAAACAGGAGGATGCCAACATGAAGACAGCAGTGTGGCTTTAACTCTCAGCCCTCCTCCTGGAGAGGGCGCATGACGTCACTCTGGGGCTTAGCCAATCATAGAGCCTCACGCTCAGGCTGGAGGAGAACTCTAGTTTGTGTGTCCGCTCAGCAGCATTCGCTTGTGTGTATGTGTGTGAGTGTGCGTGTGTGCGTGTCTGCTTGCGAACAAGTTGACATTATTTTTTGTTAAATTTTCACCGAAATTTTTTTTTAATTTAAACTTTCAGCGCCAGTGCGCGTGAGGCCGACCGGAGGAAAAGATCCAAGAGCTCTTGACGTTACAAACTCTTAATGAACTCGAAATTAACAAGTTTACTACGTACAGTCCATGAAAACAAGCCGCATCTACGCAGTTTAACGAACTTCGGTGTGATCATCTTCATCGACACCACCTGGAGCTCAGGTCGTCCGCGCGCAGTGTCGAGTTTTCTTTTTTAATTTGTGGCACAGTTTGAGATAAAACGTGCCTTCTCATGTTAGCTAATGAAGTTGTAGTGACCGTTATTAAACCGACAGTGACATATAAGTAGCTGATTGCAGGAGAAAAGCCATAAGCTACTTATTTAAAAAATGCTAAAGACGCTGACGAAGAAGCTGAGAAGACATTCACTGAACGAGATCCATCCTTTCCAGCTGAAGGTAAGTTGAACTCAGAGCTGCTACACAGCAGGGAAAACAGCTGAGAAAGACATTAGCTTGCTTGGTTTTACTTTTTGTCTTGTGACTGCGCAGCTATGTGTGCTCAGCTTGTAATCAGGCTGAGCAGGGGTAATAATGAGTTCATTAACACTGTTTCTCTTTCACACGTACACCCAGTTAGTTGCCCAAACAGTGCTGCAGTCTCTGGAAATATCCACTGCTATCTAAGCTGCTGCTGTTTGTTGAGTATTCTTTGCTTCTAAGCACCCATTCATTACCACTTTTTAAGGAATTTACCCTTCATGGCTTTACAGGGATTTCCAGATGTTTGCACAAAGATTCACATTGCAACATGTGGCTCAGATAGACTTTCATTCACTGTTAAACTGTAGCTCATCTGTTTGTTATTTGAGAGAAATCACCCTGGCTGGAGCATGCATGAGACATAAGAAAAAAAGAACATATTTCTTGTCCATTTGTTCAACTTTTTGATAGCTTTATTGTAAGGACAAACATGGAAGCTCATTTAGCTTTACACACAGATTAGAAAAGCCCATCATGGTATTAAAAACATCCATAATTGTCCCAGCATCTCCATTTTTCCACCACATAACCCACATACGAGCTCCTCAATTGTTGCTGTTGGCTCAGTTTGCATAATGGCTCTTTTTCTGCTGAGGTGAAGGGTGAATAGTATCCTGCATGGGTCACTAACTTGCTCCGTCTACAACACTATTGTGCATCAACCAACTGTATCGTCACATGGCAGCCATTTTGTGTCAAAGTGCTCCCCTTTCAAAGGCCCAGTCATGGCTAGAGGGGAAAGTGTGCCATCCCTATTGTTTACTCTTGTTTATGTTTGTGTTGCCCTCCTCAGTGAGAGGCCCCTTTCATCTGAAGGTTGTCGGTGTGATGGCAAGTGTTGGTTGTGAGTTGTTCTGGGATGGAAGATCTCTTGAAACCCATAAAAAAGACTGACAGGCTGGTTAATTTTGAGGTATTTCCACATAGAACTATACAGACTAGAAAATCAGCACAGGAAATGCAACGTGCAGTCTTCTTCAGTGCACGCTTCCATGCAGAAACACAGTGCAGTGTTATCGAGCTCCACTTGCTGAACCTAATCTTGATAATTATGATGATTACAGTCGTATCTTCATAGTTTTAGAGATTCTGATATCAATATAAGCTTTAAAAGAAACCAGGAAATCTAGAAATGGTTGCTTGTTTTTGGAGACTGGCCACCTTAGACTCCTTTTTGGGGCTGATACATATTTTTCTTAAGTAAAAACATCCAAAATTGATATATATAACAATCCTTTTTTCATTTTTGTCACAAATAATTTACATTAACTTGCCATTTACCTTCTTGCAATGTATTCCACAGATTACTTCAGGTTGTCATGAAGGAGCATTTGCACAGCTGCTGTGCAGACATTGCTGTTAAACAGTGATAGGTGGAGCTGCTCTGCAGGACAGACTGATGACACTATTTCCTAATGACTCTGCTTTTTTTGCATTCAATTTTAAATGGAGAACTTTGGATAAACGTTTGATGTCAATGCTGTAAGCACTTTTGCATGCACTTTAAAACCATCAGGACCATTTTGGAGCTGGTTCAACCTTCAGAAGGTTTAAAGTAGCGCTGTGTAACCTTCTGACCTTCTCAGTGAGTGTTTCTGACTTGTTTTGATGGCAAGCTGACAATTATTTGACGCATTTCTGGAGCTCTTGTTGCTCAGCAGCGTCACCGGGCTGAGAAAGAGCGCTTAGCAACTTTTCCTTCTGGGAACATCGCATCACTTTGCAGCTGAGTTTCACACTGTGGCACGCATACCATGGCTGATGCAGCAAAGAAATGCAAGAGGACATTATCGGAGGAAGAGGGGAAAAGAAAGAGAGAAAGGGACAGAGAATAAGGCAAGAGTTGGTTTGCATAGCGAACCCCTTAGTTCCCGCTGTAAGAGCGTGGTGTTACTGCAGGAGCACTTTTCCACAGCTGGAGTCAGGGTTCTTGTGGACTGGAGCTGCTTTGGTGGAAAAAATACCCTACAGTCTATTTTCAAGGCTGTTTTGCTGCTAAAGCAAAGCGCAGTTAGCCCTTCTGTGATTGAATACTAGGAATGGGCATTTGATTAAAATATCTTAATCGATTATCATGAGAATTAATGATTGATTATTGATGAATCATTGATATTTCTAAATTAAAATTCAACAGCTACAGCCTATATTTAAATAAAATAAAAATTAGAAAAAACCTTGTTTGTTTCCTTACTAAGACTTTTATGACTTTATGAACGACTTGAGGCAGCTAAATGGGATTCATTCACTGGTTACACTGGAATATATGCACTTACATGCAGCCTAAGCACCAGTCTAAAGATACGTTGTATTAATGGATTAAAAGATAATGTAATTGATTCAAATCTAACGATCCATTAAGGGATCAGTGATTAATTATGCCTGTCCCTATAGTACACACCCCTTAAATTAGTTTCAGTTGAAAAGTCCCATATTTACAGCCACAGAACGTGTCTAAATTCTTAAAAGCTACCTTGTCATGTTGGTGGTGCGGTTTGTTGCAAATGATCATTGATGAAATCACCATTTTAAAATTCATTATCAGGTACTTACTGTAGTGCAAGTGTAGGTTCCAGACATTTAGAAAACACCACAGATCATTTATTGGTCAGAGTGATCTCTCAGCTGTGGTCTTAATGACAAACTATGGTCTTGTATACTGTATCTATAGAAGTCCAAGGTTTTACTCTGTTTTTTTTTCTCAAATCTGCTGATGGGGTGCCAGTCATGCCCTGATGCATCGACAGCTTGGCCCATGAGGTGGTGTGAGACCTGTTTGTGTGTCACCACAGCTTCACATATATGATCTATGATTTTCTCACAGTCATAAACAGCTGATTGATTCCACACCGAGGGAAGAAGGGAAGGATAAATGGAACATGTGCAGCAAGAGAAAAATGTGCAGATTTAGTTCCCTTGCTGCCTCCCGTGCATGTGCACAAAAAGCTGTTAGAGGCTGGCTTGTTACAGAAACACATATCTCCCACATCCCAGTTGTGCGGCAGCGTTTTTAGACCTTTTTACACGATAAATGTTTGCGTTGTCATGTTTGCGCACAGTTTGTAATCCAGGCCGTCCACTAAGAATGTCAGGGGTATTTAAGCCCAGGAAGAGATCGCTTCGGTAAACATAAAATTACTTCCAGAGCCAGAGGAGACAGTTTGCTTTCGCAGGCTGGGTTGCTGCTCTTTTAGAAAGAGCCGGACTAACAGCAGGTGCCTTTTCATGCACGAAATAAAGTTTATTTCAGGTTGACACGTTGTACTCGTCACACGCAGATCATATTTGAGTTTGAAGTCTGGCTGAGTCCAGAATGACATGTCAGCTCACAGGAAACTGGACCAAAGGTTTCTTGTACAGCGGTTTTCCCAGAAGTTCACTCCCATCAAGACTTAACCAAGACAACGGGGAATATCCAGCGGCGTGTGGCCGAACGAGAATCAGCCGGCTCTGACCTTGCGTTGTGTGTTTTATGAGCAGGGGAATGGACTGTGACAGTGTCCATGTCAGCGTGGAAGGACGGAGCGAAGCTGATATGTGTGTGAACTGGGCGGTGTGTGTACGCTGTGACATTGCCATTGATCCAGCTTAGCAAGCTGCTCAGTGATGCAAGGGACTGACAAGGATTTCATTCAACTGTTCTTGACACACAAACACACAACTCTTTGTCAGTCATTTGCATGCACGCACAAAAGCAGTTTTCATGCGTAATTCATCCAGTTTTCTTTTCACTCTGCTTGTTTGAGCTCTCTGAACCAGCCTGCAATTAGTTCCTTTAATAGGTGTGAATGTGAGACTGTAATAAATCAGCTTTCAATCTTCTGTTGTTGAAAGTAGAAATGGAAAAATATAGATAAAACCACAGCGGAGCTTTTTGTCTCTTAATGATAAGGTGTAAACAATTTAGTTCTCCAAAATGAGTTGAAAATGACCAAATATTTGCACAAATATGATATGAATCCCTTCCAACATAACTGGAATGTTTGTAAAGTATCATGAGATTGCTGCAGTGATGAAATTGAAGAAGAAGACAATATCATATCATTCTTGCTCTGAAAGTAAAATGTTATCAGTGGAGTCAGTCAGATTGTCAGTCTTGTTTCTGCAGAAGTACTCTTGCTGAGGCACAAACTTCTTGTCCACATGTTCATAGTTCTGGTATCTTGTTTACATATTTCTCCTGTGCTGTGACAACAGCACAATGTGCTTTCGCTGCAGCACTTGCCTTGTGCTACGTTGTTGAAACTCTAGCCGGGAGCTGGGCTGAACCATAGCTTCTTCCGGAGGATGGAAAACAAAATTAGTCTCGTAAAGCACTTTTCAGCCAGCTGCTACACCACTATGAAACCACTGCTGACTTTACCTTTGCTTCTGCCACACCATAATAACGTCTCACATCTGGATATATACAATAAAGTCATTTAGCAGATATTAGTAGGGATGGCCATTTGATTAAATCGATTATCAGGAGAATTAACGATCTGTTGTTGATTAATTATTAATATTTCTATTTTGAAATTCAATATTAATAGCTTATATTTAAATTAATTGAAAATAGAAAAACCCACTGTGTTTCCTTAGATTTCTATTACAAAATGAACAATTCTTGTGGACTTTAAACGTGATTCATTCAGCGGTTCGACTGGAATATATGCGTTTTCATACAACTTCAGCACCAGTCTAAAGATGCATTTGATTAATCGATTAAAAGATAATGTACCTGATTGAAATCTTAACGACTGATTAATCAATCGTTGATTAATAATGCCCATCCATGGAAATTAGAAACATTAACTGTAAGGTACCCGAGGATCTCAAATGTCAGAAATAATGCAAGGAGGAAAAGCATCAGCAGTTATCTTAGAAGAGCAGTTATTGTTGCCCAACCACTAGGTTGGGTCAAAACAAGATCCCTATACTACAGACAAGTACACGGCTACCAGTCTTCCCCAGAGTGGACATCCCAGCTAGTTCAGGCCAAAGCCAGAGAATTTGCAAAAAGCCCAAAATTACATCTCAGACTCCCAGGACTAAGGTAGCCTGTTAAATGATGAAGTTCACGACAGAACAAGTTTAGAAGAGTTTGAGAAGAAAACTTCTTCACTCTGAAGACAACATGGCAGCACGGCTTAGGTTGAAAAACTATCTGAATGAACTATGAGACTTCTGGAACAATGTCTTTTGGTCAGAAAGTACCGCAGCAAATTTGGAGAAAACCAAACACAGACCATCAGCAACACCTCTGACTCCAAAGTATCCTGGAGTCAGACATGAGTCTGCCTGTCTGACAGCTGAAGCTGGGCTGAAACTGTGGGACCTTCAGGGAGCTGCAGAAACAAACGCTGTGAAGCAACGCTGGAAAGACTCCATCATCCAGCAGCTTGGAGAACCACATAGAGGCTGAATTCATTCCTCCACAACATGATGTGGTGGTTCCCCAAGCTGCTGGACTTCTTCTTCATCCACTGCAGCTGCATTTTGACCTAGAATTCATAACTCAAAAAGTTATGGAAGGGCTTGGATGACATTTTCAGGAAATAGGAACAACTGCTTACATTTTGGTGGTGATCTCGATCCACGTGTGGATCCAGGATTCATTACAATGAGGGGATGGGGATAATTGTGCCTTCAGAGCTTCTAACTAAAAAAATAATGGCCATAATAATTACTGGACAAAAAAAAACGACAATGTGTTGGCGGCGGTCTGCGAGTGCTTCTACTTCTGATGATGTTTAGATATGGAAACATTTGGAACTGAATACGGAGTTCTTCTTTTTCTCATCACTGAATCAGAATGTGGCTCAGCACAGAAAGTTTTCAGGCTTAAAAACTCTCCGTCATGTTTGTGCTGTGGTTTAAGAAACTGTAAGTTAAAGCTGAAACTCATTGTTACGAAGACGTCAGCCTTATCCTACATGTGTTCTCTGATCCATAAACAACAGACTACGAGGCAGTCCCCGGGGGGAAGGAAATGCCAAATCGTTACTGTCAGCTTTAGTTCTTGTCAGACAGACAGTGGTCGCTGTGTGGAGAAACTTCCAGACATTCGGGTCAAAGGAACCCAAAAAGAGAAGCTGCTAAAGCAAGAGCTGTGTGCGGTAAAACGTCCTGGGAATGAGTAAACACGACGCTGATTTCACTGAGAGTGAATGCAGATTTTTACCTCTCATGTCTCCCCTGAGCACAATTAGCTGTAGATGTTTATGAACCACGAGCAACAGCAAGTTTTTATTAAGATCTCTGCTCATTGTTGTGAACAATGTACCAAAAAATCAGTGACAAACACGGTTCTTCCTCTTCGTATTTTCCCTTCAGTGCTGATAAAGTCACTCTTGTTATCCAGACCACCACAAGGTTTCTGGTCCTGAATACGGGCAGCGGGCCAGTTCATTCAGAGTCTCTGACACAACTCATGTGGCACTGAAAAGCAAGCAAGCTTCACCCAGATCCGAAAAAAGACTCGCCACCTGGATTCAACTAAGCAAGTAGGAAAGAGCCTCCCATTGGATAATCACTGCACGGACCATGATGTTTCAGCTGCAACAAGTTATTTCTTCCTCACCGATGCAGTGAGCGGCTTCTCATTTCTTAAACAACCATGTCAGAAAACACATCCTGTCGTCATGGAGATGTTAATCTGTTTCAGAAGGGTCAAATTATATTCTTCAAGCAGAGTAAACATCTAATGAGATGCAGAAACTGTTAAACTAGGGTTAAAAACTGGTAGGTTGGAGGAGAAGCCGTCCTCCAGTAAGAACTGTGATTGGAAAATATCTTGAATGATGGTCATTAGCCGTTTCGTTATGTTTGAAATCAAGTTAACAAGACAACAGAAGACCTCATAACTGTATTTGATTGTGAAGGTAAGAACATTTGCATATGATGAAGGTGAAAGGAACTCACTACTGAACAGCTGTTCAGCCATAAGAAAAGCACCGGTCAGTGAGGATAATCAGAAAAAAGGCTTCAGTTTGCCAAGGAGCAGAAATGCTGGACGCTGGAGCGATGGAAGAAGGTCATGTGATCTGATGAGTCCAGACTGACCCTAGACTGACTGTTCCAGAGTGATGGAGCATCAGGGTATGTGAGATGATGCAACCATCATACCCAGTACCTACTGTACAAGCCTGAGGGGGCAGTCTATGATCTGGTGTTGCTGCATTTGGGCAGGTCTGGGTTTGGGTTGAGGTTCAGCAACAATAAGCAGGTTATTCCATCTTTGCCATAATAATGCAAAACTAATACAACACTACAAGGAAATACATGTAACATTGCAGAAGCTTCTAGAAACAATGCGCCTGTAATGAAAGCTGAAGCTCATCTGATTAAATATAGTTACTGTTATTCTTTTATTCCTTTTGATTAATTCTGAAAGTAAACTTGTTTCTCTGTTAGCAAAAACTCAGAAGCACATTGTGGTAAAATTTATACGAGATGTGCAATAAATGTGAACATTTATTGTGCTCTCCTATTGGAAAACTTCCAAGTTTCAGTGAAATTAGTAACACTAGAAGTGAATTTTTAGATAGTTTTTATATGTATTTTTAGGTCAATTTAGATGTGAAGACAGGAACATGTGACTTTATGGTGTAGCAAGCAGCTGAAAAAGCTCCTGAAATGTCTGTGATACATAAAAGAGGAATTTCCACTTAATATGATCTGAAAAATGTCTTGCTTTTTGGGATTTGGAGCCTTGGCCTGCTGGAGTTTTAACCAGGACTAAGAGATCTGAACACATCACACCACTTTTAAAGTCTTTACACTGGCTTCCAGTCGGTCAGAGAATATATTTTAAAGCTCTTCTGATTGTTTATAAATCCCACAAAGGTTTAGGCCCAGAATACATTAGTGATATGTTCAGAGAATATAAACCTGCCAGAACTCTTAGATCCAAAGACTCAGTTCAACTAGTCCAGACCAGAGTCCAGACCAAACATGGAGAAGCAGCTTTCAGCTGTTATGCTGCAAACAAGTGGAACAAACTGCCCGTAGAGATTAAACTTTCACCAAATGTAGACACTT